>JAJHSJ010000003.1:31879349-31987392 GCA_021015155.1 Magnolia officinalis
TTCTGACTTCTACTTTCTATATCTTTCATACTCCTTACTTTCTAAATTTAGAACTTAGTAATTGCTATTCTTCTTCTTAGGAATTTTCTACTCTTAGGCCTATTTTTTTAGAAACTAACTTATTTTGTTTTGTTTGCAGGTCTTTAACTTAGGGACTCAATTTGGTAACTTCCTTCCAACCCTCTCTTTCTTTCTAGTAACTTCCTTCCAACCCTCTCTTTCTTTCTAGATTTTATTTTCTTTCTTAGGATTAGGTTTAGAATTTGATTGAGGGCTGTGAGTGTTCATGCCCAAGTGGGCCCGTGACAACACTCGACGTCTCTTGACGAAGGAGGATTAGTGGGGGTTGACTGTCCATCGCAGGATTAGACACCGCTCAAATTCCCTGAGTTAATTGAGGTTATGGCTGCAAATCAACCTCAAGCACTACCTCACCACAGGGATGAGGAAACACATGATGAGAATGAGGTGCATCAAGCACCCCCGCCTCGTACTTTACGAGATTATTTACAACCGGCGGGGGTGAGTACGCCCTCATGTATGATTTTTCCTGAAAACACAGGACAGATGGACATCAAGCCAGGAGTTATCTAACTCCTTCCTAAATTCCATGGGCTTGAATCAGAAGCCCATACTTACATTTGAAAGTTCGATGAGATTATAGCCACCTTATACTTTCCCAATGTATCCGAGGATACAATCAGGCTGAAACTCTTTCCTTTTTCCTTAAAAGAGAAGGCTAAGACGTGGCTACATTCACTGCGTCCTCGATCCATTAGCACATGGAATGATATGCAGAGGGAATTCATAAGAAATTCTTCCCACATCATAAAACAATTACCCTCAGAAAAAGCAATCATGAACTTTGCCCAAAAGGAAGATGAAACATTCTTCCAATGTGGGAAAGGTTTAAGGTCTGGTCAGTTCATGCCCACAACACGGCTTTGAAACGTGGCGCATTACAAATTTTTTCTACGATGGACTGACTTTCCATGCGCCAAATGTCGAGACAATGTGCAATGGAGAGTTCATTAACAAAGATGTCGACGAGGTATGAGTAACCTCGACAGTCGGCTGAAAAAACACAATCTTGGGACTATTACCCAAAATAAACACCACGTCTAGGCCAACTCAATCTAAGGAGAAAGGTGGAGTGTATCTCCTGAAAGAAGAGGATGATCTCAATTATAAAGTGACTAATCTCATAAGAAAATTTGAGGCCATGGAAGGAAAGAAGGATAAGGTCAATGAGGTGTTTGCGGCATCTGTGATTGCAACATTCACACAACTGAAAACTGTCCTACAATACCTGCCTTTCGAGGAGTGTTGAATGAACAAGCCAATGCCGTGAATAACTATCAAAGACCTTTTGCTGGACCCAACTCCAATACATATAATCCTGGTTGGAAAAATCATCCAAACTTTAGTGGAGAGAAATGGACAGACGGCTACCCCCAAGGTTTTTTTCAAAATCCACATCAGGGGAAACCTCAAGAAGAACCGGTTCAAAATTCCATACAAGAGTTGGCTCAGGCGATGCGAGGATTTACTGAATTTATGCAAAGATAGATTCTCGTATGACGGTTATAGAAAAGGGGATGCTTCCTGCACAACCTCTCCCAATCCTAAACCGCAGTACGAGATAAATGATCCCAGCTCTCAAATCAATGGGGCACGCTAAATCCATCACCACTCTTAGGAGTGGGAAGATCATTGATAAAACCCTTCCGGTTAGGCCTGAAAAGCCTCAAGAACCAGAAGAGGACAATAATAATGGATCTAGCGATACCCCACAAAAATTAGAACCGGAACTTCTAGAGAAGCCAGTTGCTCCTTTCCCCAACGGTTTGGTTGCACCAAAACATCTTTCTAACTCTCAGGATATTCTGGAGGTGTTGAAACAAGTGAAAGTCAACATTCCTCTGCTTGATGTCGTAAAACAGATCCTTCATATGCAAAATTTCTGAAAGACCTATGTACGACCAAAAGACGGCAGAGTATTCAAGAAGAAGATTTCTTAACTGAGAAAGTGAGTGCCATCCTGAAGCAAGACGTGCGCAGAAATTCAAGGATCCCGGTAGCCCAACCATATCATGTGTAATCGGGAACCATCGAATTGATCATGCACTTCTTGACTTAGGAGCGAGCGTCAATCTGATTCCCTACTCGGTATACAAACAGTTAGGTTTGGGTGAGTTAAAACCCACTCTAACCACACTAAACTTGTCAATCTCTGTTCGTGTACCAAGAGGGATTATTGAGGATGTTTGGTCCAAGTCGATAGATTTTTACTACCCTGTAGATTTTATCATCTTGGACACCGAACCCATCAATAACATAAGCACTCAGATTCCCGTCATTCTTGGTCGCCCATTCCTTGCTACGTCAAATGCAATTATCAATTGCAGGAATGGTGTCATGACTATGTCTTTGGAAATTTGACATTGGAGAAACAAACATTTTTCAATAACGGCAACAACTCAGAGGATGATGACGATATCCACGACATTAACATGATTGACTCTTTCGTGGAAGATATGACACCTCTGACCTTATCCTCTGACCCTCTCGAGACGTGCCTGGCCCACTCACATGAGTTTGATGATGATATGATTAGGGAGACGTGTGCCTGCTGGATACGCACCGGTACTTGAAGTTAACAGGTGGAGGCCACAATTTGAAGAATTACCACAAACTGATGTAGTGCCTCTACCGTCTAACCTCAAAGCACCGAAGCTTGACCTAAAACCTTTGCCCTCTGATTTGAAATATGCTTATTTAGGTCAAGATGAGACATACCCGGTGGTGATCTCTGCCACCTGGAGAGAAAGAACAGGAGAGTATGCTCATAACTACTCTCATTCAGCATAAGGGAGCCCTTGGATGGACGATCGCGGACCTCAAGGAATGACCCCTGATTTGTACTCACCGCATATATCTTGAGGATAATGCGAAGACCGCTCGGCAACCACAGCGTAGACTAAATCCAAACATGAAGGAAGGGGTTAAGGCCGAGGTTCTCAAACTATTGGATGTGGGTATCATATACCCTATATCTGATAGTCAGTGGGTGAGTGCAACTCAGGTGGTTCCTAAGAAGTCCGAATCACCATCGTAGCCAATGCTAATAATGAACTCGTGCCGACTAGAGTCACTACTGGTTGGAGAATGTGCATTGACTACAGGAAATTGAATACCGTCACGAGGAAAGACCACTTTCCTTTACCATTCATTGATCAGATCCTGGAAAGGTTAGCCGGTCATTCCTATTACAGTTTCCTTGACGGGTATTCGGGCTATAACCAAATTGAAATCGCCCCTGAGGACCAGGAAAAGACCACATTTACTTGCCCCTATGGCACCTTTGCTTACAGAAGGATGCCATTCGGGTTATGTAATGCCCCTGCCACCTTTCAGCGATGTATGCTGAGTATCTTTTCCGACATGGTGGGGAAATATCTAGAGGTCTTTATGGACGATTTCTCAGTTTTCGGTTCATCTTTCAACGAGTGCTTAGAGAATCTTAAATGTGTGCTGAAAAGATGTGAAGAAAAGAATCTGGTACTTAATTGGGAGAAGTGTCATTTCATGGTTCATAAGGGGATTGTCCTTGGACATATCATCTCGTCCAAGGGAATTGAGGTAGATAAGGCAAAAATCGATCTTATCTCTAACCTACCTCCACCCAAAAACATCAGGGATGTGCGATCCTTCTTAAGACACGCAGGATTTTACAGGCGATTCATAAAGGACTTTAGTCTTCTCTCTCGTCCTTTATGTAATCTTCTTCAAAAGGATGCTCCATACGAGTGGACTGAGCAGTGCCAGGAAACTTTCACTAAGCTTAAGGGCACGCTAACCACTGCACCCATCCTACAGCCACCCGACTGGAGCCTTCCTTTTGAGCTTATGTGCGACGCTTCTGATTATGCTCTTGGAGCGGTTCTAGGCCAGAGAAAAGATAAGAGGCCATACGTCATACATTACGCAAGTAGGACCTTAAATCCTGCCCAAGTGAACTACTCGACTACAGAAAAAGAACTCTTAACCGTAGTGTTCGCTTTGGACAAATTTAGGTCCTATTTGATTGGATCCAAGATCATTATCTATACAGATCATGCGGCACTTAAATATCTTCTTTCTAAGAATGATTCTAAGCCCCGCCTGATACGATGGATCCTTCTACTCAAAGAATTTGATTTGGAAATTAAAGATAAAAAAGGAGTAGAGAACGTAGTGGCCGATCACCTTTCTCGCCTTAATACCTCTGATTCCCTTGAGGCGACCCATATCAACGACATGTTCCCTGATGAACAATTGTTCAGAGTCTCCCACTCACCTTGGTTCGCTGATATTGCTAATTATCTTATTACAGGTTCCATACCGACATAGTGGACTGCGCAAGATAAGAAGAAATTCTTCACCGAGGTGCGCAACTTCTTCTGGGATGATCCTTATTTGTTTAAATATTGCCCAGACCAGATCTTAAGGAGATGTGTGCCAGATGATGAGCATCAGAGTGTCATCTCCTTCTGTCACTCACAGGCCTGTGGTGGTCACTTTTCTGCTAAAAAGACCACGGCCAAAATTCTGCAGTGTGGCTTCTATTGGCCCACTATGTTCAGGGACACTCATGAGTTTTGCAAAGCTTGTGAGCGTTGTCAGAAATTGGGAGCATTGTCCCGTCGAAATATGATACCCTTGAATCTCATTCTTATCATAGAGGCATTTGATTGCTGGGGCATCGATTTCATGGGACCATTTCCCCAATCTTTCAGAAATTTATATATTTTGCTTGCCGTAGACTATGTCACTAAATGGGTCGAAGCAATTCCATGTCGAATTAATGACCATCGCACGGTCATTAAATTCTTAAAAGAACATCCTGTCCCGATTTGGAACGCCTCGAGCCATCATTAGTGATGAGGGCTCACACTTTTGTAATAGGCCATTCGAGAGTTTAATGAAGAAATACGGTATCTCTCATAAGGTGAGCACCCCATACCACCCCCAGACAAGTGGGCAAGCTGAGATTTCCAATAGGGAGATCAAACACATTTTGGAGAAAACGGTTAACCCTGACCGTAAGGATTGGTCAATCCGATTGACCGATGCCTTGTGGGCTTACCGTACTGCTTTTAAAACCCCTATTGGAATGTCTCCCTTTAGACTCGTCTATGGGAAGGCTTGCCACTTGCCTGTGGAGTTGGAACATAGACCCTACTGGGCGATCAAAAATCTGAATTTTAATCTGAACAACGCTGGCTCGCTACGCAAACTTCAATTAAATGAACTTGAAGAAATCCGGAACGACGCGTACGAGAACTCGAGAATTTACAAGGACAGGATGAAGGCGTTTCATGACCAACATATTCTACGGAAATCATTCACGCCAGGTCAGAAAGTCCTTTTGTATAATTCTCGATTACATCTCTTTCCGGGTAAGCTTCGATCTCGTTGGACCGGCCCTTACATTGTTGTTACTACATATCCTCATGGGGCCGTCGAGATAAGAGATCCCGACAATAGCAAGGAATTTAAAGTAAATGGGCATCACTTAAAGCCATTTGTCGAGAAATTTGATTCAGAGGACATGTCCATGCCTCTGACTGATCCTGTTTACTAGGAATGATCTCCTAGTCTGATGGAGGTATAGGTAGGTTTATCGCTTTCATAGAACTAGGGTAGTTTGTTGTATTAGTCTGGCTGAAGACAGTAAACTTAGCGCTCCTGGGAGGCAGCCCAGCTTTTCATTCCATTTTCCTAGTCCAATGTTTGTGGGTAACATTACTGCAAACCCTCACGAGACTACAACTCGTCCACTAGGGGCAACCTAGGGGTTTAAAGGCTTGTTGCATACGCTAAATGCAATCGAAAGCACCTGCGAAAGTGGTATAGGTAGGATTTTATTTTTGTTATTTTTGTTCTACTTTCTCTCTTGTGCTGACCGGATTCCATGCTTCTATCTCTTGGAAAGTCTCCCTCGATTCATTATACAGGTACTATCTTCCCATCACTTTTTCTTTACTGTCGTTCTCCCATTGCATTGCATGCTTACATCTTTTACATTGAGGACAATGTAGATTTTAGGTTGGGGGTGGGAGATTAGGTAACCTAATCAGTGTTTTTCTTAGTCTTGAGCAAAAATTGTGAAAATTTTTGAAATTTTCTGGAAATTCTTATGAATTTGAAGTGATTTGACGACCATCTTTAATTTAGAATTACAGGATATAGAATGTTAGTGATTTATTACTCTTGGATTCAGTTGCTCGTTAGATTCCACAGTTAAGTTTGAATTATTAATATATGCTTAACAAGTTGTAAACATTGATTAAGTCATGATTTCACATACCACATCTCGCTTACACATTGAGGTTTCAGTTTGATATTGAAGGGTTAACTTGGTAATCACTAAGCATGGAAGGACCCAGCCTAAAAAATTGCCTGTCATGATCAATTGAAGAAAAAGAAAATACAAATGCCTTTGGAAAGGGGTGGGCGAATAATCTTCACCATAGGTTTGCTCCCTATAGGTGTGGATTTAATTCCCCATGGATGATGTATGAAAAAGGTTTAGTTGTACGATCTTCACCATAGGTTTGCTCCCTATAGGTGAGGATTGGACTCCCCTTCTTGGCGTTACCTTTAATAAAAAAAAAAATATAAATAAATAAAAATATCAAAGGATGAAAAAAAAAAAGAAAAAAAGAATGATCTATGAGGGACCTTTTAGTTTAGGTTTTGGATTGTCCTGAATGCTCTCGTGGTTACCAACGTTATCATGAAATAGAGAATTGAATATTAATGTTGAAAGTCGGGATTACACTCTACACCCATGGAACTCAATGTTTATTATTCTAGTTTATGGATTAATATTTGAACTTGATTATGAAATTCACCGTGCATGAGAGGCCAGGAGAAATTGATAATCAACATTCATGAATCTTAGATTTCTCATATCTGAATCATTCTTCAAAATTCACTCGAGTCCATAGAGATTGTCCTGTATTTCTCAATTTATTTTTCGCATACTTTGTTCGGGACTAGCAAAATGCTGGTTGGGGGTTGTGTTGAGGGTCAAATATTGCATATCAGACCCCTGTTATTGGCCAGATTTATGAACATAGTACTATTTAACGACCCGATTTGATCATGTTTGTGATGCAAGGTACATTTGCAAACGTGGACTGAAAAAGATGCTAACAGTCGAGATTTAATGATCAGATTTCACAAAAGTATGGGACGGACCCTAGGGGACCAAGATCAACAAATTTACACGCCAGAGACCCGAGAAAATCAAGAAACTAAAGCTCAAGTGGCCCGAAATTGGTACATAATGCAAGATCACAGGGTTCCCACCATCTGTTCAGCCCGAAACTTCATACACGGCCTGAGGACCATAAATGAACCGTACACGTCAAATTTCAGTTCCCGGATCATTGTGGAAGTGGCTCGACGGACAGATCAGCCTATAGACCATTGATCTTAGACACACCTGAGATCTGGATATTCTTCAAACTGGAGATGGACAACTTAAATGAGATAAGGAAAAGGTCGGACGGAACAGATTTCTCACAAGCGTCGCAGTGGACCCCACCTGTGCGGCTGTGAGTGCACAGTGCGGTGCACTCCCGCACCTCACCAGTGCAGCAGAGGTCGGTCAGTGCCCGCTGACCGACTCCCATTCAAAGCAAATTACAGAGTCCGTTTCGGACTCTGCTGCGAACCAAACAAAACAGCATCGGTTGATGCTGTGGACCCCACCCTTCATCAAAAACGTCGATCCGGACCGTCCATTGGATTCCCAAGGTCCTTTTCACCCCTGCCTAGATGGCAGAATCTCAGACTATAGCCGAGGATGTTTTTTTTTTACCGTTCAAACACTGTTTGACGGCAGCAAGAAAAGATCGGTGGGCCACACCAAAACTGATCCAAAACCGACCGTTTTCGACCGGAATTCCGAGAGGAATACGGTGGACGGCGTGGATTTCTCAAATCAGGTAATGAAGTGGGCCCCATCACACATCAGCGCAGGTCTTGCGCAGGCAAACAGAGCCCGGACGCTGCCACCTTTCGCGGACCCTTCCGTGATCTCGATCATGGTCGGATCGTTGATCCTAACCGTCAGTTGGGATCCCAGGGTCCACATTACTAGGGCCTAGGTGTCAGAACTTCAAACAGTTTGCAAGAACGGTCTCCCAATCGTCCGATCGCAGGATTAACGGCTGTAAGATGGATCGGATGGGCCACGCCAAATGCAAAACAAATTCGCCTTCCTGGCCAGTTTTTTTATCTGCATCGAATAGATGGATTGGATTTCTCGAGCGAGATCAATTATGGGCCCCACCAGCAGATCAGCGTAGCTCTTGGGAAAAGCTACGCAAAACATGCATCCTGCTGCTATAAATCGGGGGTGTGGAGCACAGAGAGCGGTGGTGGCTGGACGTGGGATTTGGATTAGAGAGCTGGGAGCAGAGGCTGGAGGCTTGGCTGGGAGATCTACGGCTGGGAAAGTGGAGCAGAGATAGAGTATTTCTATTTTCTCTGTTTTGTTTCTAAATTATTTTTTTTAAAGATGTTTAGCTTAATCATGAGCAGCTAAACCCCTTAGCTAGGGCTAAGGGGTGAAGCTTGTAGTGGGATGGGAGATTAAATTTTATGTTTTTAACTTGGTTTTTATTATGAATTTGCCTGTGATATTTGTTTTATTAAGAGAATATTTTTTTTAGTCTTTAATGGTCTGTTGTGACTGAAATTACAATGGTTCTGCAAAGGCTTTGAGTATTTCCCTTGCCTTTTAATGTTTATGACGTCAGGAAGCCCTGTTGTTTACCATCGTCTCCTGGGCATGGTTGGATGTCGGTACCCTTCCTAGCCTTCATAAACATGTTGACTGGTTGGTAATTAGTTTAATTCTGTTGTTTGCTTTGTCTCCTGGGCATGGTTTGGTGATGGAATCCATTCTAATTCATATACCTCTCATCTCTTGAAAACTATATCAACATCAATTCATTTAATTTCCATGATTTGTGATACATGCATAAGATCTCCCTGATCTCTACAAGTGGATCCTCTGAATCCCTAGTTTCCCTTCCTCTAAATTTCTTAAAGTTTTACATTACTATTTCACCATTATTCCTCAAATCATCCTTGGTTTAAAATTCATCTTATTCTAGTTCTACTTCTAGTTAGTTTCAGAAAACGTACAGGTTTCAGTCCCTGTGGATTCGACCTCGGTCTTACCGAGTTTATTACTACATCACAACCCTATACTTGGGGAGTGAACAAATGTAATACATGCCAGTCCTGAAGTGGCAGTAAAGACCGCACTAGTTGAAGAAGGAATATGCCAATATGTCCTAGAGGGGGGTGAATAGGACTTTTTAAAGTTTTTATGTTTTATTTAAAAATCCTACTTAACAAATCCTGTGATATGTAAATATCAGGATTACTTAAATGTAACTCTACTGCCTTCCAAGCCCGGTAGAGGATCCAATCACATACTATCTTAGAAGTAAGTAGTATGCAAGCTAGCTTATGATGGATATGACTGTGTAGGTGTGTGTAGTGTGATCAAATATTCAGATGAGGAAGTATTAAAGCAAATCACACAATCATAAAAATAACAATCTCAAACATAGTCATTTTATAGTGGTTCGATGATAGGTCTACTCCACTCTCGGTAACCGCACTCAACCCTTGAGTGTACTGGATTTCACTAAGGAGGTTTCACAGTGGTTCACCTCAAACATAAGGTTTTAAATCAGGTTCACCTTCAATCTTTACAACCTACACTGAGACTGACTGTTTATGTTCTCACAAGCAAGGGTCAACACAACGAACCCACTTTTAGGCACACTGGCCAAGGATCTTCCCTAAGACCCTACTGGAGGTTTCTACACGGTTCACCTCAAACCCGAGGTTTTACACGGTTCACCTCAAACCTAGAGTTTTACTGGTTCACTCCTAACCAGATGTTTATGCTCTCCACAGAGCAAGAGTCCACACAACTCACCCACCACGTACACTCCCGCCAGAGGCCTCCTTGAGGGCTTCAAAGGGTGAGAACCACTTAAGACCCAATCCTAGACAGGAATGATCACAAGTGTCCTCTTGGACTCTGGATACTTACAAATAAGCTGATGAGTCCCGTTTAGCACAATGCCGAAGATCTCCTCCTCTTTGTTGACGAAGAGTCTTCTGCTCCCTTGATCCGCAACACAAGATAATATACCAATACTTGACTTCGGGTTGGGTCAAGGTCAAGATGGAATCCTACTCTCAAAATATTTTCCTATTAGAAAGATAGAGCGATTCCAATCTTATGTATTCAAGGCATCCCAACTTAATGATTTGCCATTAAGGTAGTAGCTGGAGGATCCTTGAATGCGAAAGTTCATTCCCCAATCCACTTTATTGAATGTCAATGATGAGGGTGGATTGGAGGATGAACTCCCTTGAGAGAAAGGGCTTTGGTAATAAGATATAAGTTGAAACACACAAAAGCTCTCTCTTCTTTCTCTCACAACAACAAAAGACAAGTCCTCTATATATAGGCGAAAAGTTCCAACGGATATAAAACGGTCACATCTATGACAGAGTTCGATATCATCGACCAGGTTCAATATCATCGAGCGTATACTCTCGATAACATCGATGGTCTGCTCGATGACTCGGACTCAATGTCATACGCTTTTGAAACTCTTTGCCAATTGGTCGATGAATTGAAACTATTGTCGATGTCATCGAATTTTGAACTCCGATTCCATCGATGACAGGTTCGATCCATTGACATTTGAAAAATGAGAGAGACTTGACTTTGAAATATTTCAGGATTTCATGAATGATCGGGAAACCATCGAGATCATCGGAATTTGAATGTCGATGATATCGAGATCAGAGTCGAGGCATCGATAATTCCAGCGAATTTTTCTTTAAGCTTGCTGGACGGTTTATGACCTTGTTCGATGCAATCGACTTGGTGCCGATATCATCGATATTTGAATATCGATTCTATCGAAGGGCCCCCGATCATAGTTAAAAACATCCTGAAATATCTGTTGTAAGATATGCGCGCCCTCGATTGATATCATCGATGGACTTCTGATGTTATCGATATTTGATTTCAGATCATATCGGAAGAGCATCAATATATCGAAGGAATTTGAGATTTTCATTAAAAAAATAGGGGCACCGGAAATCTGCCTGTTAATTTTATCGAGCCACTTTCGATGAGCTCGAGATTTGAATATCGATGATATCGATAGGTGTATCAATACATTGGTAATTCGTACAGATATGTTGTGAAGTTGCTGGACATATTTGGTTCTCTCTTCGATGATATCGATGAAGCATCGAGGACTCGACAGCACAGGTCGATCATATCGAGGGAGTTTCGATAAAATCGGTAAGGCAAGAAAAAATTAGAGATTTTCCTATTTTAAAAAAAAAGTTTTCTCACCTTAAAACCCTATGATTTCTAACTTATTTTTAAGGGTTTTCTTTACCTGGTGTTTTGGGTCATGGGATGTGAGGCTTTAGTTTTACCTATGGTGAGCTTCCACAATCCAGTTGAGGCAGACGCTTGAATTGATCTTCAAATTAGGTTCCGTAGACAATCTGACTCAACGCTCACGTAACTTTGATAAACCAGGGCACTTTCAAGTCCTCAAATCAAGTCCACAAATCATATACAGTTCCACTATAGGGAAGCCACCGACGTCAAGTACACTACTGGCTGACTGCCGCTCTCCAAGACCCGCATAGTCAAACATGTGTAAGAGACCTCACTACCTATAAGGTCCATATCTTAATCCGTACCATTCCGTAGATTCTCGCGATCCTCCCTATCGAATTCCAGTGACCTGCCACCTGTAATCAGCTTTTGCGTGCAACCCTAAGTCATTCCCTGTCAACCTGAGTCGACTCAACCTGAGACTTGTACCTTAGCGATCATGTCGTCGCCGCGGTTCCAACACCGAGTGTCACACACCAAGGCGATACCCAAGGTACGAGCGGTGGGCTCGCTCATATCTCGAGGAAATGCCACACATTTGCGAAATTCAAGAGAGGAATCTCTACGAAATATCTCATCAATCCCATCAATGTCAAGTACATGTCAAGTACAACACCTCAATCAACCCATCACCCAACACATCACTCACCCCATCACAAACCATACCTCTCTTACATAACGACCCCAAAAGTCAACATTTTCATCCCATCTCTCTTCTCTCTCTCTCTCTCTCTCTCTCTCTCTCTCCCATCCATCATTCCATCCCATCTTCTCTCTCTCTCTCTTATTTCTCCCTTCTCTTCCAAGCAACCAAAAAAAAAATCCAACGTCTAAGCATTCTAAGCTCCAAGAAGTTTTGTGTATGAGCCACTTCCTACCCCTCCCATCTCCAATCTCAACCCTCTATACTTCATTATCTTCCATCAAGATCTAAGCCAAGGAGTTCGACATTCCATCGGACCAAGAAAATAAATGGTAGGTGATCTTGGATCTACATTTTTATCATTTTTTAATTTTAATTTATTGTTGTGATTTAAGGGCCCACATATGGTGGGACCCACCTTGACGTATGCTTTGTATCCAAGAGGGGCCCATAGTGGCGGGGCCCCTCCGTCATCGCCGATCTCTCTCCTTCTCTCTCTCTCTATGAACAATGGCCCACCTATGATGTGTGTATTTTATCCATGCCGTCCAACAAATGGGCCACCTTGATCCCAATTTGGGGCTTGCATGACCGAACGGTCACATAGGCCCGGATGAAAGGGAAAAATAAATGTCAGCTTGATTCAAATCTGGTGGCCCCATGATGTATGTGCACCATCCAGCACTGTCCAGCTTGTTGGACGGTGGGCTGAAAGCTAGAAATTATATATATATATATATATATATATATATATATATATATATATATATATATATCTGTACGTGTGGACCCACCTATTTGGGATCTAATTGGCTGGTGTACGCTGGTCAGTAGCCAGCCATATAGCTGTTGTACGCAATAATTTCGGTAGGCCACCACCTGACACCACCTTGATGATGCGTTGCATCCACCTTCCAGCCCATGGACGGTGGGTCCCAACCATGATGCATGTGTATTATCAATGTCGTCAACACGTTTTCATCTAGGCCGTCCATCTGTTGGATGACTAGTAGTTGGACGCTACCCCAAAGACGTCAGCAAGCTTTGAGGGTCCCATCTTAGTATGTGTTTCATCCCACCGTCCATTTGGACAGTGGGGACGACCATGATGTATATATTTTATCCGCACCGTCTAGATGGGATGGTGGGCCCTCCCACTGATGTATGTATTGTACTCCACACCGTCCATCAGTGTGGACTCCACCGTGATGTATTTATTATTTGCACCGTCCATCTGGACGGTGCTGTGAGGGCCATTATGATGTATGGGTCTTATCCACACCGTCTAGATGGCTGGACGGTGGGATCCACCATTGATGTATTTATTCCATATCCACACTGTCTATCAGGTGGACCACACTACAAAAGTCAGCGGGTTTGAACGCCTAGCATTAGGTACATTTGGGGCCACAGAAGTCTTGGATTAATATGAAATTTGTTTTTCTTCTTAATTCAGGTCTTTGTGACCATATTACCAGATTAGATGGAAAGTGAACATTATGGTGGGCCCTATAAATTTTAACAGTGAAAATCATTATTCCCGCTGCTATTTATGGTGTGGCCCATATGATGCGGCCCACTCGTTATATATGAGGCCCAGTGTTGAGGCCCATGAGTGCGGCCCAATGTGATGTATTAGAGGCCCATGAGCGAGGCCCAATGTGATGTATTCAAGGCCTATGGGACGAGGTCCATTATGATACACTTGAGGCCCTTGTATGAGGCCTAATACGATGTACGTGAGGCCAGTTACGTTGTGTATAAATCCCTTGCATGAGGCTATGGGCCCACTATACGTCAGGCTCTATGTGGGCCACTCCTTGGGAGTAATGTTGGTTAAATGTCCACATTGATAGGCAATGATGGTTGGAAGTCCTCATTTTGACCTTCCCTTAGGCCTTGTTAGGCCCATTCACATCATTCTCTAAGTGGGTTGACCCTGGTCATTAGGCCCCATTTGCATGATTCATCTATTCTCATTGGGTTATCCCAAGATGTTGGGCCCCTATTGGTTGTTAGTAGGATTACTTCTTTTATCTTGGAGTCCATCTAGGGCTCATTTAGGCCCCTTAGGGCATCTAGCGGGCCATGCAATAGTATGGTGAAGGAACCCTTTCCGGATCCCTAGGATTGTGGGTAGGCCGCTTAGGCCCAACCTTGATATAAGGGGGAGTACATCATCATCATATAATATGCTTAGTATAGCTCTACGATCCATGCCCATACTCATCATATGTATGCTTGATGTGAGGAGTGATTGATCATAGCACATGCCATTGGGCAGATTATTATAGGACCCCCTGATGGGAGGAGTTGCCCACATGAGCGCGCGGTACACGTAGGATTGCTACATGACTGGATAGTATGATTCATGTATCTCGCATTGTGTGATATGACTACTGTACCCCTAGTGTCATTAGGGTTGTAGCCTCCACAAGCGTATTGTGGTTGGAAATATTGGACACCAAAAATCTTGTTCTACATGGGGCGCTATAAATGTCCCTGTGTGAAATTTTCTAAACCCTTATAGTACCAGGAGGTTGCTCCAACGTCTAGATCGAGTGGATGTATGAGCGCCGAGTGCCGAATACCAGAAGGCCTCACTTTCCACTGTGTCGTGGTTGGTTGAAAGGGGGTGCGGACTTACTCGCCCGAGAGGAGGGGGCAAAACTAGGCTGAGTTTGACCAGCTCGTGGAATGGGTCCACTATCGATGAGCGGAGCCCGATATTGGCAGACGGACAGTGAGGTCTCTTCCACTCACCTTGTTGCGTGCAATGGAGTGGCAATCTACTTTGAAGTGTACTAAACCACGGTGATATTCCATAATTGAGTTGTATTGATATATGGACTCAGATGAGGATTGGTATGCTTGAGTTGCATCTCGCATCGTATGACCTTGGTATGGCCGACATCATTCATGCCTTGCATCGCATAACCTTGGTACGACCAGTAGTATTCATGAATTCATCAACATATTCCGCATTACGCTGATATTACATAATTGTATTACTACATTACGCACACACTTTCACCACCCTCTAAGCTTTCCATAACCTTATGCATGATCGTTGTGTGCAGGTGACGTTGGATCGTTGCAGCGCTAAGGCAAGAGCGCATTGCAGATCATCTTGGAGCTTTTGTCTATCATCATTGTATTTCCCTTTATGCACATTGTACTCATAAGTTTTTTATCATAGTGAAAATGTGATGGAGTTTTTGGTTGTTGTTTCTGGGTTATGCTTGGTTATGCTTATTACGAATCAAATTCATGTTGAAAATCCTCCTCGTAGGATCTCAGGATTGGAACCTAGTGTATGGGCACTGGAAGCCCAAAGCGGGGTACTACAGAGGCTATCGGCGCTAAATTCAGTGATCAGGAATTTTGTGAGCCCGATTTATGAGTTTGGGGTGTGACACTACCCGTCTCTGGACAACCAATCACTAAGAGGCTCGACGGTAGCGGACCCACTCACGGGCTGGTCAAACTCAGCCTAGCTATGCCCACTCACTCAGGCGGATAAGGCCACATTCCATCTCAACTGACCTCGCGACAGTGGGAGATGCTGCCTAACAGTATAAGGCACTCGGGCGCTCATGTTTTCCACTCGGTCTTGGCATTGAGGCGTCTTCTTAGTACCATGAAGGTTTAGGAACTTTCACTCAAGGACATCCTCAGTGCCCTATATGCTCGAGAGATATTTCTGGTGTCCAATACGGCCATCCACGATACTCCTATGGAGGATATGACCCTGAGGAAGCAAGGGCAAATATAAACCATGTAATGAAATGCCAGATGCATGAATCACGCATACCAGTCATGCATCAGCTCCAAGCATCCTCTGGGAAGCCACAATATCTTGCCCAATGGCACAACCATGACCACACACACACATTGCCAACCAAGCACACAATGATGTATATGGGTCATGAAGATGAAAAAGATGTGCTATGCGACGATGTACGTTGTCGTACTCTCCGCCTATCCAAGAAGGGACTAGGTCTAGGTACTTAGACGAATTTTCATAAGGAATCAACCTCTAGTGGGGGCTCGAAGTTTGAGGTAGCCCACAAGGCTAAGAAAGGACAATGACATAGGCCCTAGTAAATGAAACGGGCCTGGCTAGGGTCTATGGTGGACCTTTAACCACTCATAGAAGCAAGTGGGCCTACACTAAGAACACTGCTGAATATAGTTCTTCCTGCGAACTAAGTGCTTTCTTAGCTTACTAGATAAGCTTAGTAATATTCCCAAATTTTGAATAGACAGACATCATCAGGCCATCCTTCTTTATGGTCACAGGCGTAATGGCGGAAGGCAAAAAATATTCACTAACTCCTTTGATCTTGTGTTCTTTGTACCGTGCTTTTGGGGACGTTATCTCTGGTTCCAAGAATTCTTCTTCCGACTCTTTTGTTGTCTGTGCCCCATGGCTTTTCTTTGTGGGTTGGCTAGGAGTTTATTTCCCTTGGACATTTTCTAATTCTAGAAGAGCATTTTCGAACCCTGATCGTCTTCCTCCTCAACATTACCAACTAAGAAAGATGATCGAGAAGTCAAATGGCTGGGTCACTAGAAAGATAGAAAACAATGATCCTACCGACTTCTATCAATTTTCGGTCACCAACTTTCCTGAAGACATAACAGTTATCGATGATGATTCCATTTCATTTGGAGAACATTCTTTTCTTGTCTCCATCCGATCTAGTACTCTTCTATTGAGGGAAGGTAGCATATTCTGGCATGAACCTTATTATCTTAGTAGGTTTGCTTGCTAGTTTAGATTCGATCAAACTGTGCCGGAGACTTGCGATATTGTTACTAGAGAAATGAGAAGTTACGGAATTGGGCAGTATAATTGGGCTTTAATATGGAAGTAGCTCCTGAACGTTCATACCGGCTCGCATTTCATAATTCCTAGTCATAATTATCCATTTAGCGCTTCTTGTTGCTGGATGCGCTGGTGGGTTCATCAGTATTTCTTAGTGAAACATTATTACCTGCCATATGGATTCCCCCCCCCCCTGCTTAAGAGTTTTCCAGAAAGACCAAGGCATTGGCTACTTCGAGGAAATAGATCATGCCTCCTCACTAGGCCAACTTTGCATAAAAATTTATTCTACAAATAATATTTCTAAAACAAAGCCTGCTGATACTCTCGAGGGATGGATAACGTTTGGTTCTCCCTTGAAGAATACCCATACATTCCCTGCAGAAAACAATGATTCTTTGCAATTCTATCCTCCTCCTTTGCAGATTTTAAGAGATGATACTCTTTTGGAATAAAAAAGGCAAGAAACGGAAAGACATTGTCATCCACCTCAGAAGAATAAGCATATTATCATTGAAGACTCGTCCTCTTCTGAAGAATAAACATATTTTGAAGCACTTGGCCTTAAGATAGAAAGTAGCAAACATTTTGATTAGACTTGATGTTGTCGTAATCTGTACCTGTTTCAAGAGAAACACATTTTGTTTGTCTACTTATTCTAAGTATGAAATTTTCATGACTTACGTTATCATATCAAGTAATTTGCATCTTTGAGCATATTTCAAGTAAACAGGTGATCATGTATTTTTAGCCTTTTGAGATTACGCATAGTTTAAGCTCTCACATAATGGAACTAGCATACTTTGACTGACCACACCTTGACTGGACTGGACTAAACTGGACTAGACTTAACCAGACTCAACTTTTTCACCAGTTTAAGCTCTTAAGTAGTGGAGCAAGCAGTTTCTTAGACTCATGTGGGAGTCGGGTCTTACATGAATGGTCACTGTAACTCTCTAGAGTTCGCGGGACTTATCGTGGCAGGTGAGTTCACAAACCATGATCCACCAGAGGGGCCCAGTGAAGCTACCGGGGCCGTGAACTCGGTGGGATTTACGCACAAGGTTGGTCGCGATAACTCTCTAGAGTTCACGGGGCGCGTAAGGTTACCTTTGGTACCAAATCCAAGGTCACCATTCTATCAATGAGTAGGCTAAAAACTCTTCCTCATGAGTTACTACTGAAATCAAACCAGAGATCTGAGGGGTCTTATGCATGGTTGGCCTATTTATGGACAATGGCTAAAGAGTGCACACTGCTACCCACTTTTACTTCGTCTGCATGGTCAGACCCATTCACGGGAGGGCAATTTCATCATTTCCCTGTGATGCTGTTAGAAGCTATATAGATGGCATTGGTCTCATGCGTGACTGGCCGTTGGGGACTTTTAGTCATTGGCTTCGTCTGTTGCCCACATGGGTATGCATGTGATGGCCGGCGAGCTTTTTAGGGCCACTGGCTTCTCACTGTTGCCCGAATAACATATGCATAGTGCCGATGATGATAGTTCTTATGCGTAGTGGGCCGTTGAGGGCTTGTCTAGGCTGACTTAAATGATAAACTGCAATCGCTGTCGTCAACTTTACATGTGGTTGGCCATATAATTTTATTCCACTGCCATGAATGATGAATCGATAATTAATATTTTGCCATTACTGATAGTGTTCTGACAACATTCATGTTATATTTTTAAATAGTATATCAGCTTGGTGATGATAACAATTTCGATAATATGAGTTTCTATAAGCGATTGGCGATGACAACAATAATTGCTAAGTTTGGTGATAATCATCGATGCTTGATAATCATCGATGTTTGGCAATAGTTGATGATGTACTTTAGTCTTGATATGTCTGATATGCTTGAGAAGTTTTGCCTGAAAATTTGCCACTTTTTATTCATTCATATGGAAAGGAATACATGACTTTGTCTTTTGCAGTTATTTCATCTTTCTACTTGTCATGCCCCCTTTTGATTAGGTAGTATTGATTTGATAATCTTCATAATCAAAATCACGATGTTGCGATCATTAACAAATATACTGATGTCTTTATGTTGATCGTCCAAGATTATCATTGCCCCCATTCTTGAACTAATTAGGTCTATGTGCTCTTATCTCATCTCTTATATCGTATGCTTTCCTTATGACTATTTCGCCTCTATCAATCATCTCTTGCAATATCTTCTTTAGATTGAAGCAATTCTCAGTTCGATGTCCAAGGAAATGGTGGTAATAGTAATAGTCACTTTTACTTATTTTCTTCATCTCTTTAGGACATTTTGGCTATGACAATTTTATCTTTTTTGCTACCAACAATTTGTTCAACATAGGAAGTATATCATCTTCTTCGAACGAATACTTCGTACGACCCTCGAGCTGTGCAAGTTCTTTCTTTATTTTCTTAGCTATATGTTCATCCATGTTTCTTGTATCAAATCTTTCTTGCTTGTCCTATTGATCTTTCATTTTTCTTTCTTCTTTAATCATATCGGCTGAATTTCTCCCAAGATTCGGAATCAAGTGGTTTATACAAAAGTCAGACACTCTTGTAATAATCCTTTCTAGACTGCAAACCTCTGCGATCAGATCTTGAAATGTATGTATATTTGAACCCACAAGACTTAATGCAACACTTGGCTTTATGCATTTCATGCATAACTTAATTTGTTATTTTTCTTCTTTCACCAGTCGCAAACGTGATGCCCCCAGAATTCTCCATCGATTAATGAATTTTTCGACTGGTTCATCTTCTCCTTGTCAAATAGAAGTTAAACCATTACTAACTTCTTTAGACGATGATTTAACAAATTGTGAATCACAACGAGAGTTTCTGAATGAATTTATCGACACCGGCCATTCTCTTATGGCAATAGCCTTTCCTTTATCTTTTCCCATCTTCAATGGATTTCTTACAAATGTCGCATTCATAGTCACTTCCTTATCTCGCTTCCCATCCTTTTTCAGTACTATCTTACCTTGTTTTATCATTCTCTGCAACATATCTTTTAGAGTAAAGCAATTTTCTGTCGGATGTCCAACATAACGATGATAACGACAATATCTCTTATCTCTAGTCATGTCGACTTCTTCTGGACACCTTGGCTGAGGTAATTGAATAGTCCCTGCAATCAGTAACTGTTCCATCATTGGTATGATATCTTCTTTTTCAAATCATATTCTTTATGATAGTCATAAGATCGCGTTCGCTTATCATTTATTCGATCTTTATACCGATTCGCATCTTCCCGTTTTCTTGTCTCTTGCTTATTATAAAAGGTATTCTTCTTGCTTTCTTGAGCAACAGTATTTACCATCAATCTATTTGATCCTCTTCTATCTGTTCTAATATGAAATGCTGGCATTTTCTTAGCCATCAATTCCAATGCATACGCTTTTGTTGCGAGATCACGAAAAGTCTTTATATTAGCACTTGAGAGCCCGAATGCAATTCCTGGCTCCATAGAATTTAAACACATGTTTACTTGTTCTTTCTCTTTTGGCAACTATCTGCATGAGGCCCCCAAAATTTTCCATCTGTCGATGAACTTCTCCACAGGTTCATTTTCTCTTTGTCTAACAGAAGCCAATTCCGCAACAATGACATCACGTTTTGATGAAAAGAAGTTGGATATAAATGCATCTTGCATCTACTCCCAAGTTCTTATTGACTTCGGTGTCAGATTAGAATACCATCAAAATGCTTTGCCAGTCAAGGAAGCACCGAACAATCGTAAATAGTATTGCGAAACAGTAAAGAAGTTTCCTATAGTGGTGAAGTGTATGAGATGCTCTTTTAGAGACTCATCTCCATTAAATTTCTGAAAATTAGGTTGGTTAAAGTTGGCTGGAAATGGAACAACTTCTATCTCTCTCGGATACGGTGTTCTGTATCGGAATCTCCCAGTATGTTCACACTCTCTGACAACATCTATTACCATCTGTCGCATCTCCTCTTGCATTATTTCTCTAGCAACAAGAATAGTCCCATTCGATCCATCTCTTTGTGGTAATGAACCTTCAGGTTGTCGTTCTTGTTCGTTCATAGTGGCCATTACTGGCGGGACTGTTGCTTGAGCCACATTATGAGCGAGAGTGGCTAAAGCTTCTCAGTGGGTTCGACATTCCTCCATCAAGATTCTTTGAGCTTCGACCATCTCAGCCATATGTTCATCAACATTTGACGAGGGACCTTGACTGATTCCTGCCATATGCACAGTGGCTTCTACACTATCTGAAGAGGCAGTTGCAGGAGTAGAATATCTTGGTATGATGGGACTTATTGAGAGAGGGGTTCCATTCGGACCTTCCGTACTCCTGTAGAAATTGGTCGACTGCAAGATTCCTTGCTGAGGTGTATCTTGAAGTAAAACAGAAACCGCATTATTTATCAACGCTTTGCCTTTCTCTTTTCTTATCCATGGAGTCTCCATAATAGGTAGTGTTAGGAAATCTTGTGATGTCAGAGAGGAAGAGATATCCCTAGATACAGACCTGGGGGAACGAGTTCAGTATTATTTTTAGCGGCATTCTGTGTTATCGGTCCCCTGATTCTATGTGGAGATGAATTCATCTTAGCAGTTACCATATTTCGGGTTCTTGTTCTTCAAGATGCTACGACAATCCAGTCATTGTCATTTTCTTGTGCCAATGGTGAAGCAAATATGACTACAACTGTAGCTTGGAGTTTGTCATTCTTGCTTGCAGGAGATTGGGCTTTATGTCCTGTAAGCTGATTCATTGTATATTCCACCACGAATCTAGTAGCAGTGAAGTAGAAATTCATCTTCTTTGTTGCGCTTGCCAATGATCACAATTTGCAGTTTTGTCTGATAACCTTCAAATCAGAATATGAAATCGCAATTAGTATTTGAATGATGAAACATTCTATTTTAGAGATGAAGGGGAGGATGTTCCTATTGAGAGTCAGCATTTTTGGCGTCGAAAAGACGCCAAACTATGACAAAAGTTCCCGTAACCTTCTCAATGTTATTCTTAAATAAGATAGAAATTCCCCAGCAGAGTCGCCATTTTGTTTCAACAAGAAACAAATGCATTCAATTTGGGAGATTATCTTATTTTATCATAACAAAGAGAAAATAGAGAGAGAACATTCATCATATTTTTTCATACTGAGTTCGTTTACATCCTTTTATTTTCCTTGATTATAAGAAAGAATATCCAGAAATCAAGAATCGAGAGAGTTTGAATATTGAATCTGGATATCAGATCCGACATCATTTCGAATTACGAATTGATCATCTCATTAAGAGGAATATTGTGCATATCCGATCATCTGATCTCTCTTTCTTCAGCTCATATCCTTGTGCAAAAGGAGAACTGAAGATTGCGAAGACCAAGATTATCAAATTAAGAAGCATGTCGGCCCTAGAACATTGATGGCCACGCAACAGTGCTGTTACGCAGCCTGACGCAAACCCTTCTTCCTTCTTTCTTCCGATACCTTCACTCTTTTGTTCTTCTCTGGAGCTTTGACCTTCTTCAAAATCTTTTCCTCCCCCCAATGAGAGGGGGAGTGGGGTATTTATAGGCCTCCACGTCAGCATACCCTTGATTCCTGTGTCGTGGGCCCACCTTCCATCAGATCCTATCCATCCACGTCAGCATACCCAGTTCATCTCTTGATCCTGCTCGTGCAACACACAACCCCATTTGGGCGAGTCTACACAATAGTATGTTGTTGCGTGGACTGGCACAAAGGGTCCCAACTCAGCCATTCCCTCTTTTGTGCAGAAGCAGTTCACTGAAATGAGGATTTGTGCTGATCCGCGCAATAACACCCTTTTGCTCGGGTCGACACAAAGTCATTTTTTTTTTTTTTTGCATCTTCTTCATCTTTTTCATGATTCTTTCTTCCATTTCTCTTTTTTCATAATCCATTCTTAGGACCTTTATTTTATGCCTCAACAAAGTTGGCACATTTTCTTGTGATACGTGCGATACGCCATCTAGGTTCTCTCTCCATTCTACCCCCATCTTCTTCTTATTCCCTCTATATCCTAAAAATTCTACCGCTCATTTCTATCATTTTCTAGTAAGAGAGTAGAAAGAGATTAAGAGAAAGAAAAAGATTAGAGAGAATTATGGAGAGATTAAGATAAAAAGAGAGTAAAGAAGGAAAGATTAGGAGATGGTTTAAGAGAAAAGAGAGAGCTTGAAAGAGAATTAGGAGGGATGAAGAGTTTAAGAGGAAGAGAGGAGTTAAAAGAGATATTAAAGGAGATTATGGGTGAAGAGGAGATTGGTGGACTGTCCGATTGCCAATTCGAGTCAATCTAATTGTTCATCTGCCATAGTTAGTGCATGAGAGGATTAAAACCATCTATTTCTTTGTGATTTATCCATTTTTAGTGGACCTACAATGGTGGAACCCACCTTGATCATGTATGGTGTGTATGATGGACCTTATAGTGGTGGGGGCGCACCCCGATGGATGAATCCTTTCCTTTCTTTCCTCCTTTTTTTAGTTATGATGTTTTGGGGCCCATAAATGGGCCACACTGTTGGAGAGTGTGCATAGCATGGACCAACTTGTGTGGACCATTGTGATGTTTATTTTCCATCCAACCTATGGTTTATATTAAAAAGATTTAGATGGTGGAAATGCCTCAAAATCATGTTGATCCAAAACTCAGCCTCACCATGAGTTGGCCATTCTAATGAACAGAGTGGATTTCCTAGGTGGGCCCCACCACCCCCTTAAAAACACAAGAGAGAGGGGCAGCGACACATGTTGCTGGATGCAACAATGTCCAGAGATGCTGCTGGGCAGTGTGCACCTTCCAAGGCCACGTTAAGCCTCCATTTGTAGGTCCCACCATGATGAATATGTTTTATCCACATCGTCCATCCTCTTCCTCAGATCATTTTCACCACTGAACCCAAAAATGAATCTGATCCAACTCTCCAGTGGGCCACACCATGAGGTGCAAGAGGCTGGAAAGCACCAGTGCCACCATGCACCATTGCATGGGAAGTTGGGGTGGGTTTCCACTCATGGGACACCACATGATGTTCTTGCTAGATCCACACCATCATCTGTGTTCTGGCTCATGTTAGTTGTAGAGTCCGAAAACCAATCTGATCCAACCATTAGGAAGACCACACCACAGGCGACGGTGGGGTGGGGAAACACCCCCCCCCCCCCCCCAAAGTCAATCATGCAATGTGGGAGGGGAGTCCCCCACTCATGGACCCCAACTTGTTGTATATGTTAAATCCACATCGTCCATCTATTTCTCCATATCGTTTTAGGTCATGGGCGAAAAAATGAGGCAGATCAAATTTGTGAGTGGGCCGAGTGAAGGGAAATAATCCCCTGCTATTGAAACTTTTCAAGGCCCACCGGAGGTCCCTATTCGTCCAAACCAGCCCATATCAAGGGCCATTAGACCCCACTCAAGCTAGCCTAGGTAATGAACGGAGCAGATTATCCAAATGGGGCAAGCTTTAATAGTGTATACAAACCAAAAGAAAAATAGAAAAAAAAAAGGTTTAGGCACCAGGAGCTGGCCAGCGCCATCGGCGGGCAGATACCCCTGAGTGGGCGTGGAGTGGGGCCCACTCGTGGGACCCTCATCATGTATGTGACAGATCCACTCCGTTTATCCGTTTTGTAAAATCATGTTAGGCCATGGGCCAAAATTTCAAGCCGATCCAAATCTCAAGCAGACCACATTGAGGGGATCGATGACAGGGTGGTGGTGCCCATTTTGGCAGCAAATGGGGCAAACTTATGTGACCCACCTTGATTTTTTTTGGTTTGTTGTTAGCTTGTTAGTACACCCCACTGTTAGTTCACACTTCACTCTTAGCCACCACCACTAGGGATCGATACCAAGACCTCGTCGTTTGTTCTCTTCTTCAGGTCATATTAGGCCATGGGCCCAAGGTTCAGGCCAATCTAGATCTTAGGTGGGCCGCGCCACAAGGAATTGTAGGGTGAAAACCCCTTAGACTTAGAATCCCCTAGATATGGAATTCCTTACATTTGGGAATCCCTTGGATTTAGGGTCACTTGGACTTGGGAATCCCTGAATGTGGGATCCATTGGATTTGGGGCTCTTTGGACTTAGGATTCATGGATTTCTAGAATCCTTGGCTATGTTTGGCACTGTGGATCTAAAATCCTATTAATTCTAAGTTAAATACAAGATATATTTGTGGGGTTGAAATTAATTATTAAATTAATTTAAAAAAAAATCTCTAATTAGTGTATGTATATATTGTTGACACTATGGTTGTATTAAATCCATTGAGGCATGTACTTTGCCTGAAATGATGAAATCATAAGACTTAGATAAGCCACAAACACAGGATCACATCCTAGTGACTAACTAACGATTTATAACTGTCAATTACATCGGCAATGTTCAAACGGTATAGATCATCCTATTAATGTGGATGACAATCTATTAGCTTTATGATATCATCAGTGGGCCACATGCCCAATATATTAATAGCCTAGTGACACATAGGTTGCACATATGGGTGTCTATCTAGGTCATTCCCAGTGGACCCCGCCTTGGCATTTGTATCTTATCCATGCCTTACATCCAGTTACTAGATTTGAATGTGCAGGCGTACACGAGGAGCTAATGTTTGTCTAACGTGGGCCACACCCCATAGACATCTATACTTTTAGTGGGGCTTGTCATATGGTTCCTATTCTCTGTATATGATGTGCCGATTAAGGTCGAATATCACCTGATATGTCTGCTAACATGATAGTGTTCTTGACCTAGTAAGACACACTGATAACGTGCTTAGTGTAATGATATCATGCCCAATTATATGCCCATACACATCATTTGTATGTCTGTGTTAGATTACTATTGTTCATAGCATATGCCCGTTGGCTTGAGACACTCAGGGGGCACTATATGAGATAAGGTCGTCACACATGTTCGCGCGGTACACGCAGATTTAGTGCATGACTTGGATAGTGTAACTCATGCATTTTGCATCTTGTATGTCACAAGCACTTTTACACCCTAGTAACATTGGGGTTGTGGTCTCTACAGGCATATCATGGATGAACAGATTGGATACCAAAAATATTTGTTATAGCATTAGGGCACTATAGATGTTCTTGGGTGAAAGTCCCTAAACCCTTCTGATACCAGTAGGATGCTTTAACGTTGAGACCGAGTGGATAACATGAGCGCCTGAGTGCTAAATACTAGCAGGTTGCGTCTCTCACTGTGCCGTGGTCGGTTGAATAGGGTGTAACCTTATCCACCCGAGGATATGGGGCTGTAAGTCTGTTTGAGTTTGATCATCTCGTAAATGGGTCCGCTATTGATGAGTTGGGTGGGAATTGACATACAAATGACGAAGTTGATAATGAGGTCTATTCCACTCACTTGGTCATGCACGTGATGGGGCGGTAGCCAGTGTGGGAGTGTATTAAACCCCGATAATGTTTCAAGTGACGAAATATTCTGATATTTGAATAGTTGAGGATCAACATGTTTGCATTGCATATCTAGCCTATGACATTCGGCCACGTTGGCCTTATCATTAGTATGGCTAACGACATTCATGAACTTGATAGTTTAACCCTCCATCATCTTTCACATACTTTAATATCTATATTATCATCGTATGCATTGTGCACGCTCACACGAACTTTACTGAGCTTTGTAGGAAGCCTATTCATGTTTGTTTAAACTATAAGTGATGCTAGGGCATATCAGAAACATTATGCCCATAGCACGATCTTGTTATTTTGAGTTTTGATTATATCTTGTATTTTCCTTCCAACACTGTACTTAAAGATTTTATTTGTGGATATGTGATGATGATATTTTGTGACTTAGGTACACTCGTGTTTATGCTCCCTTACAAAATAAAAATAAAAAAAATTCAGCCTCAAAATCTTTCTTGTACGATCATAGGATCAGAACCTAGTGTATGGGAGCTGGGAGCTGATGATGGGGTACTACAGAGGCTATCGATATCGGATTCGGCGGTAGAGAATTTTGTGAGCCCCGTTTCCGAGTTTGGGGCATGATAGAATCAATAGGGAAATAACATGCGTATTAACAACCAATTGCATTTATTGTATCGGGTAATAGAACAACATCGATTTCACCCTTTTCTAAAGGTAAAGCGACGTGGGGGGGGGGGGCAAGGGCAAATGACAACATGTGGCATCACATAAGGAATATGATGTGGGTAAAAAGATCTTTATGATATTTAGAGTGTTTTTTGCAAGATTATAGCAACCATAAATCCATTTTTACAAGCAAAGCGTGAAATGTGGTCAAGTTGTTTGAGATACAAAAGGTGACCGAAAGGAACAAAGTCTTGGCCGATAGAAGAGGAATCGTCGTGAAAAGAAACGTAACAAAAGAAGGATTTAGATAAGAGAAGGATCTAGAAAGACTTTTCGACTACCATAACCATTGCAGTAATGGAAGAATGATCTGGAAGAACAAGTTGCAACAGAACTCTATAAATAGCAAAAGAATCGAACAATAAACGAACCAATCCATGACATCAATCAATCAAACCAAATCTATCAATTTATCTTTTATCTCAGCTTATCGTAGGAGTAGCAAGATTCCAGCAACAACAATTCTTAGTTATAATCTTTAGTTGTAACCTAAACTTATGCTCATACATTGAATTTATTTTTTTATCTTATATTAGACTGTTCTTTCAAGGGATGCATTCTTGCGGTTGCTCATAGTAATTGATTGTGAGTTTATTTATTTATTTATTATTTATTTAATTTTTTTTTTTGCATTGCTATTCTGAAAGCATTTCTTATGTAAGGCACAAAGTAACCTATCCTTAAAGGAAGAACCACACCCTTTGATTATCCCCTGATCATTGTCAAATTATATGAGTGGCTTAGTAAGCAACTGATTTATCTCATATAATCAAGTCATATGCATTAATATTAAGACATATCTGCTTATTTTGTTGCTTGAGATCTTAGTTGATTGATTTCAATCCAGCGGCTATATCAATTCTGGCAGGCACGTGCACAATACACCTGACAGAAACAAACCGAAGTGTCAACAAATGGATTCGAAATCATGTCTTATGGCTCAGGTAACCTAGATCTAAAGTTTGGAGGTGAAAAGGTAAAAAAAGATTGGGTGACAATTAGTATAAAATTGATTAAAATAAAAAATATAAATAAACTAGTTGCTTGGGTCAAATCGTCTCATCATCCGGAGTCCGCACAACTCATCCGAGACTTATCGAATCTGTTAAAATGGAATCGCTAGATCATTCCAATCAAGTCCGAGTAGATTCAGACAAGCCGCACTAACCAACTCTCGTCTCGATTTAGGTTCCTCATCTGACTTTATTTGCAGTAAAAAAAAAAATTCATATATTTTTTATTTTTTTTTGCAGAGGATAAAGTGGTGGACCCTAATAAGTTTATTCGGTTGGTAATCATGTTCCCCGACAAAATGTTCACGTGAAGCAAAGTAGCAAATCCGCTTAGGACTAGAATAGCGTGATTGGTCACCACCATTATCAAAATGTCAGTGACTGGTCCACCACGTAGATCAATTGCAATATGGAGTTTGACACATGTGGAGACTGATCAAATGGTGTTTACTACCTGTTTTTATCAAACCACCAATTTACTGGTTAGGATCTTCCAATCAGAGTGACTTCTCAGCTATGCATCCCCAATTTGGACGGTCCCGATTGCCGGTACACATTTGCCAGGTGAAATGTGCATGTGTTACCGTAACATAAAAACTGCTAGCCATCTACCACAAGTATTCCCGCCCTTCGCTTTCTACTCTAAACCTTTCCTTCGTATGAAATTTTAGTAAACTCGCATTTGCGGTAAGGAAGGCGTTCACCTTTTTAGTGGCATGCAACTAAATGGGGACCAGTCCCCTTTTCAGTAGCATGCAATTATACTTATCTTAATGAAAGCTAAAAATTACAGATTCTCCTTGAACTTTAGCTGCACACGCTTTAGTTTAAGGAATTTAGTTAAGGGAATGTTTGTTTACGTGGAACAGAAGGCAAAAGAAACTAAAAGATAATAATATTTAATGATGATATTTATGAGACTTCCTGAAATAAGGATTCCAAGTTGAGGATAATAAGTGAAAATCTTATATTCTTATCATGGTGCTTACCTAGTTTCATGGTGCTTACCTAGTTTCTTGTGCCAAGAATTTTGTTGTGGAAAAACACACGCCCTTTATGAATGAAATTGGTGAAAAACACAAAAGAATGGGCCTAATCAAAATGAGAGAAGAGGCATGTGAATTTATATGGTTTGACAATTTGCCTACTACACATAAAATTGTGGACTTGCTCAAATAGCTATTGAAATCCAACTCTGGTAAGAATGGAGTATATAGAAACATGAGAAATCCTAACTCCCAAATACATCGAAAAGTAAGACCCTTCTAAACCTATAACCATAATGAAATGGGTTCTAAAGGTTAAGTGTCTTGTTAACCACACAACTTTCAAAGCAAATAGCTATTCAAAATTTCTCAAACATAAACAAAATTAATGGTTGCTCAGTTACATTCGGATATGGAAGCAACTACAAGATTATTGGCCAAGGTAATGTACAACTTCCTAACTTACCTCTCTCCCAAAATGTTTTATATGGTGAAGGGCTAAAACATAATCTCTGAGCATATCTCAAATCTGTAATAACAAAGATAGTGTAAAATTTTCGATCACGGATGTGAAATAATTAATGAGAAAGGACATGTAATACTAAATGATCACAAACACTACAAGAAAAACGAGCAAAGGCTATGGCCAAAAACCGTAGCAAAATCCCTTTTGCTACGGATATAATCCGTAGCACGTCCTTCGCTATTGGTGGCGTAGCTAAAGGTCTAGTTACGGATTAGATCCGTAGCAAAAGATACCAATAGCTACGGACCATATCCGTAGCAATAGATACCAATAGCTACACACATTATATCCGTAGCAATAAATACCAAGCACTACGGATGTTATCCGTAGCAATAGAGACCAATAGGTATGGATTATATCCATAGCAATAACTACGGATTAGACCCGTAGCAATAGATACCAATAGCTATGGAGTAGATTCGTAACACCGTAGCAGTATATACCAATAGCTATGGATTAGATCCGTAGCAGTATTTTTTAAAAATTGTAATAATACAACCTGTTTTTATTGCAAGAACCTGCTGTGATTAACACATCTAAGCTTAATGCTAATAAAAATAGTTCATAAAATGCAATCAAAAAATAAAATAAAATTTGATGCATTTATTCCAAATAGTAATCAAATCATACATTAAAAACCATTCCCAAGTTCTGGAACCCAAGAGATACATTAAAAACATTCCAGGCTTCAACACTCGATCGTTCCTAGCATTTAAACTCAATCCCGACTAACGGAACTCGAGACTAATTCCCATTCCTGCTGACTTTGTAAGATGAGTGGCAAATTCAGGAGCATCCCTCTCTACCACCGAGACTGCTGCTTGGTAAACAACACTGACCTTATTCTCAGCCTTCAATGCACCTATCACTGCCTCATGGGCCTTGAGGAGAACCTCATAAGCCTTACTCTCCGTTGCATTTGCATCAATGAGAAATGTTCTGGCAATGTTTGAGCAGTAGCTGTTGTAGCGCGATCCGATTGCGCATATGATCACACTTGTAGAGTCATAGTAGAGATCCTCATCATTGCTTGATGCACTCAGCTTGAGATCAAATTCACCCCCACTCTGAAAAATTGGGGGGTAACAGATGTCAATCATAATGTACAATGAAAGATAGAAAATGTACAATAAAAGCATGAATCTAGACCTTTTTTTTTTTTTTTTTTTGAGAAATTTGCAGGTGGTTGAAGAAATATGTTTAAATCACAACATTCTTAGCAGGAAACCACAATGTTATAAGATATCTACTATTGGTTCTAGCTGATTGTAAAGTTGTCAGATTTCTACAATAGAATTCATTGCAAAGTTGTTGATTTCATAACAAGGGGACTCCATTTTGTGCCTTTTTTGCATCAAATAATGCAAAGTTAATAGCCATTGCAAAATTAATTGCATACGAAAATCTTGCCCTTGGCTGCTTGTATTATGGATGGTTTCAAGAAAATTCAAATGTGAAATACCTTGATACTCTGGCAAGGTGCGATGGATGATACGCAAGCTGTTAGAAAATAATGTGCAAATAAGTGGCATACACACAAGTGAAAATAAACCATTCAAATTATAGGTTCCATTTTTTATGCATCATGAACTAGGAAATACTTTTAGTGGGTTATCTCACTATTAAAATGATGGGCAGTTGTTGGACAGTTAAAAAAAAAAAAAAAACTATCTAATGGTCTGATTAAAATAATAAGAAGAAGAAGAAGAAATAAAAAAGTTTTCATGAATTAGAGGGTAGGATTGTTCAACCAATCTAGATTTTGGAATGTACTTAGAAATAGGTGGTCCACAATTTAACTTAGAAAATAATGTATGTAAATTAAAAAAGTGGTGGTTCCGCAATTTAGTAAGTTTCATTTGAGTTAATACATGCCAGATGTACCATTTTCAAGTGCCTGTGTATCAAGCGTCATGTTCACCTGGTGTATAAATAATTCTCCTAAAAACTTTTGATAAAAAAAAAAAAAAAAAATCTACTGTACAAGATTGTTGCCTATTGATTTGACAGATCCCAAAGTGGATGGTCCTTCGTTGAAAAGAATCTACGATGGGATGATGGTGCTATCGCTTTGTTTGGTGGCCAATCCACGCTAAACACATAAATATCCTAGGATTTAGTGGGTGGGTAGGATATTTCAACCTAGGAGAGTTTTGTGGCATGGTGGTGAGGCCTGTTAATTCATGGTGTCAATGTGTTTGGTCAACGGTTTGGATCAACGAATCATAGGCCCCATTTGTGTAATACCATATATATACTCTGGAGAGCATATAACTACATGATGGATAGACGGCATGGATAAAATAAACATTATATATAGTGGGCCACCGTCACTTGAAACCCAACCTAATCAGCCACACACATCACCTCTCCCACGCAGCCCTCAAGCCTGACCAACCTTGGAACTTTTACACTTATAAATTGAAGAGCATTCTCCTGCTGGAATATAGAGGAGAAAATTAATACAATTTCCATGGATTGGGCATTGGTTATGTGGTTGTGGACTTTGGTTTTTGTTTAGTACCATAGTGATGGGTGTCTTGGGTACTTGGACAAGGAGAGGACTTCTCTCTTGGAGATCAAAGCTTCCATCAATTATCCAAATGGGTCTTCTCTTCCTACATGGGAGGATGGGACTAACTATTGTAGTTGGGAAAGAATCAAGTGCAACAATGAGAAAGGCCGAGTGATTGAAATTTTTCTCAGAGGGACAAGGGAATGGGAATTGGGAGAATGGTATCTGAATGCTAACTTACTTCTACCCTTCGGAGAACTACGAAGCCTCGATTTGTCCGGGAATAACTTCGCTGGTTGGGTTGATGATGAAGGTACCTTTATCTCCTACAATCTTAACATTCTTCCTTGATGATTTAAAACAGGGCGGCTGCCTTCAGATGTCTTAATAAATTGAATTGTAAATGTGTCAAGGTATGTCGTGATTTCTCATTTCTGAATTGTAGTTCTGTCAATTTCAATTTGGACCTGAAAAAACAGGGCTTCAATAACAGCGAGGACTGAAACTCGTACGTATTCTGAAACTAACCAAAACTAGGACTAGAAACCTAAATCGAATGATTTTTTGATGAATAATGGTGAAATATTAATCTAAACTTAAAGAATTCAGAGAGAGGGAAACTAGGGATTCAGAGGATCCACTTGTAGAGATCAGGAAGATCTACGATCGATTCATGAACGCAACTGGACTTAGAGTCCCATCTTCATCCAGTTGGAAGATATAACCTAAAAATCAATATGAACCTCCTTTTGATCTAGTTTTCAAAGAGATGAAAGATATAAGAATTAGGTATGATTCCATCACAAATCCATGCCTAAGAGACAAGGTAAACAACAGAACTTAGACCAATTCATAACCAATCAAAAGATGTATGAGTGTTAGGAAGGATTCCATCATCCAACCATGTCCATGGGACAATGGCGAACAACAAAATTTCCTGAAATCATAATCCAAATAAGGGAGAAGAAATACTCAGAGCCATCACAGACATAATGTAATGTTAGTCACAACAATCATTAGAAAAGACTAAAAGTATTCCCAAGCAACTAGAATCAAAAGAAATTCATTCCATCTAACATAAATCAGAGCCGTAGGATCTTTCCATCACGCCACATGCTTCACCTCTTAGCCCTAGCTAAAAGGTTTACCCACACATGGATGGGCTAGATCTCATCAGAAATTTGAGAAGAAAAGCATAACAAAAAGAAAAACAACAAAAACTTCTTTCTTCTCTCCCTGTCTTTCTCTCTCTCACGTCAGATCCCCCCTTTTCTCTCCTTCTCCTCTTTCTTTTTATAGCGGTTTTGGACGGTGGAGAAGTCGGCTAGAGGAGAGACATCACGCAATCAATGTGCATGCCTCAGTTGGCTATTACAAACCCTGTTTACATAGCCAAAACGACAGCCAGAAATTGCCCGCTTTCCTTTTTGAGCGGCGAGTAATCCTTTAATCTACACCATTCACGTTGTTAGCCATAGGTTGATCCTTTGATGGGTCATCTTTCTGTCTCTGATAGTCCCAAAATGCGGTGTTCAAGCAGCAACCGAGTCTCTATATTTTTTAACAGCAATTTAGCTCCTAGCGTTTCTTGCATTCAATCTGTTCTCTCGAACGGTTTGGATCATTGATCATTGCTTCCTGGCCCACCAAGATCCTTGTACGGAGCTGCTGTAACATTGTTGCGGAAGCTTCATTACGCAGCTACGAAGATTAGTAGCTACAAAGTTTACGCAGCTAGCTGTCTTGCGTAACCGAAACAGCAGGAATCTCGTGCTCGGAACTGACTCCCTGTTTCACGGGCATTCTTCCGGTCTTCATGGACACGATCGGCCCTCCCTCTGCTCTGATTTAAACGGTGCAGATCAGCGGACCGATCCTGGCCGTGTCTATAAAACAGCCCGGATCGGCCGGGTCTTGTACCCGCTGTAACAGGGCCTGTGTACCTGTGCGTTGTGCTGATGGTGGGACCCACTTCACTGCCGTTCTGAGAAATCCACTTCGTTCATTGCATGAAGCTCGAAATTCTGGTCAGACATGGATAATTTCGGACATCCGTTGTTAAGGCCCACAGGATTTATCGAGCAATGACGAATCAAACGTTCAGCGAGTTATCAGCTGCTGTCTGGCATATCCCAGCCCAAGATCACAAAGGTTTTGGTCAGAAGCTCGTTCCACTTCAAATGAACGGTTTGGATCATCATCGTGGTCCATCTTAGTGGCCCACGAGATTGTCCCTCAGCCCCTGTTTTGCATATTCGCAACAGAACAAAAATGGAAATTCCGTCTTTGGATGGGAGTCAGGTCAGCGTATGCTGACCGACTTCCCAAATATGGTGCATCTCAAGTGGTGCGTGTGAACGTATGCACACGACTTTACGTGGAGTCCATCGTGGTACTTCTTGGGAATCCACGCCATCCATTCATTTCTTCACCCAATTTAAGGCGTTAAGGCTAAGTTTGAAGCGTATCTAGAGATCATGTGGGCCACATATTGATAATTCTTGGGCTGATCTGACCATCCAGCCACTTCTAGAGGGATCTAATGGATGAAATTTGACGTGTACAGTTAATTTATGGTCATCAGGCCATGTATGAAGTTTCGAATTGAACGGATTGCGAGAACCCTGTGATCTTGCATTCTGGACTAATTTTGGGCCTCTTTAACGTGAACGGCTTGATTTCATCAGATCTCTGGCGTATAAATTCGTCGATCTTAGTCCCCTGGGGTCCGTTCCTTACTTTGATGTCTTCAGAGCGTCAAATCTACGCTTTTAATATCATTTTTTTATCAACGCTCCTGATTTCATCCTGCAACAAAAATATAATTAAAATACTCCATTAAGCATTGTCATGTACATAAAGTTATGCAATAACTGGGGTCTGATATGCAATATTTGACCCTCAACAGAGAGCCAACATGAAGGTTCCCGTCCACAGGGGATAGAATCGTGAGGATCCGTTCCAGCAACAAGAGCTATAACACAGGATGACGTAAGGCAAGTCGTCGAAGAAGCAGTCAGAATAGAGAGAGAGCGCGTGAATACCGGCCGTTTCAGATACCGGACGCCGTACTCGAGAGAAGTAGAAGACGTCCCTTTTTCGGCTAATTTCAAGCATCCAGACTTTCAGAAGTTTAACGGAGAAGGGTCACCTGAAGAGCACTTGATGCACTTCATTACCTGCATGGGAATTTCTCCACGATACCTCAATACTGCTTACGATTATTCGGGTCATCATTGACAAGTAAAGCTTTCCGATGGTATTCAAATTTAGCTCCAGGATCTATACGCACATGGGAGGAAATGCAAGACGCTTTCATGTCAAACTTCTTCTCGTTAGAGCGTGATGTTAGCATCACGGAATTAGATTCAGTACGACAGCGAGAAGGAGAACCAGTCGAAAAGTTCATAGATAGATGGAAGACACTGGGGGCATCGTGTAGACAGTTGCTAGAAGAAAAGGAATAGGTCAAGATGTGTTTAAACTCTATGGAAACAGGAATCGCGTTCGGACTCACCAGCACCGATGTCAGAACCTTTCGCGATTTGGCTACCAAAGCCCATGCGTTGGAATTAATGACTCGTAAGATGCCAGCATTTCATCATAAAACTGTCAGAAGGATACCCGGCAGAACGACCGTCAATACCATCGATCGTGATAAGAAAAATCAAGATGCGAGGGGCTCAAGAGACAAAAGATCGGAAGGAAAAGAAGGCTGGAATCAATAAAGGGATATATACGGCGGAAAAAGGCTCAGAATGCTCGATTCTCATGAAGGATTTGAATTTATAAAGAAGACGTAGTTCCTATGATGCAGTAGTTGTTAAAAGCTGGTACCCTAGAATTACCAGAGCCCAAGCGCCCTGAAGATGCGATGAAGACCCGGGAAATAAACTTTTGCCGTTATCATCGCCTAGTGGGACATCCGATGGAGAATTGTTATACGTTGAAGTGCATCATACAGCGAATGATAAATATGGGCGAAATAATAACCAGTGAAAGCAAAGAAAAGAGTAGGAGGGCAACAGTAAACATATTTTCAGTCCAGGAAAAGGGCCGAGAAATAAAAGGGAGATAAAATCGAAAGTCAATAAAGAATGCAGCAATGATTACGTTGCGATCGGGGAAGCAAGTAACGAGTCCGGTGAAGCAAAAAGCAGGAATTGCGAGAAAAGAAGTTACCGAAAGACAAAACAGCGAGGATGGAAGTAAAAACGAGAACGGAGCAACGAAACTGGCTTATGACGTAGTTAGCCACTTGAAGGGCATACCGGCACGTCTAAGCATCTATGATGCGCTCAAATTTTCAGAAGATTTTTGACAGAGTTTGATCCAAGCGCTATCTGATCACAATGTGAGAGAAGCTTTATTGACAGAAATGAAACATGAAAGACACAATAAACGGGCAAATTGTCTACTAGTAATCTCGTTCTCTGATGATGATTTAATTGATGAAGCGGAACATAATAGACCACTAATGATAGAAGGATATGTTTGTGAAAAGAAGATAAAATGGATTATGATAGACAATGGGTCCGCAGTGAATCTTTTGTCACTCTCCATGATAAACAAATTGGGCTATCGCTGTTCTGATTTGCGCCCCAGTGGAATGATGATACAGGGGTTCAATCAAGATGGACAATGCGCACTCGGTAAGATTACAGTGACATTGGAAGTGGGAGAATTAATTACTACTGTTCTATGTCAAGTTATAAATGCTGTGACAACGTATAACCTTCTCTTGGGAAGGCCGTGGATACATCAGTACAGTATTGTACCCTCTACTCTACACCAATGTTTCAAATACTGTAAGGACGGAATGCAGTGCAAGGTGATGGCTGACGCAAAACCATATACGGAAGCTGAGTCTTTCTTCGCGGACGCCGACTATTATAAAGGATTCTCCAAAGGGGTGGGAAATAATGATGAAAAGAGAGTCTTAAAAGACGTCAGAATAAACAATGTTAGAGAAGAAAGGGCGGAATCTTCTGGGACTGCAGAAGCAAGAAAGAAGTTCTATTTTGTACCCAAGCATCTGAGACAACCGGGGCAGCCGTCGTTAACATTGTTATCGACAGAACAGTTGAAAATCTTACAGTCCAATTATACGATGCCCTTACCCAATATTGAAAGGTGTAAACCATTTACAGCCGCTCCAGGAAGATTTCAAGTCAGGGCTAGTACTAAATACCCTGAGCTGATAGAATTCCATGCCGCAGCGAAAGCAAAGGATGAGATCACAAGCAATGTATATCACGGAGAGTTAACATCGCAAAATTTGAAAAAATACAGTGCAGTAAGCAAGAAAATCATGAGAAATACGGGCTTTGATTGTAACAAACCCACTGGACTGAATCATGGGAAAGGAATTTAAATCCCTCTAGGGGTTAATCAGGAAAACGGAGAAAATTCTAGGGGCTAGAGCAGAGTCATCAGTAAATATGGTATCAGTAAATATGACTTCGGCCACGCAAATACTAGAACAAGATCCTAAAGTAGTCGAGTATCCTGAAACAGCTCCAAAATAAATAGAAGACGGGGGCAACCGACAATAGATGGCTTACGAGAAATAAATTTGGGAACAGAAGAAGAGTCGAGGAATACATTCATCAGCGTCAGTCTTTCTGAGCAGGAATTCAAGAAATATGGCCAACTTCTCAAAGAAAATAAAGACGTCTTCGCCTGGACATATAAAGAAATGCCGGGACTGGAACCCTCCATAGCGATGCATCGATTAAACATCTCCAAAGAAAAGAAACCAGTAAAGCAAGCACAAAGGCGATTCCACCCAGACCTGATTCCGTTAATCGAAGAGGAAGTTAAGTATCCCAAGTGGATATCAAACATCGTTCCTGTGAAGAAGAAGAATGGGCAGATCAGAGTATGTATTGACTTCAGAGATCTGAACGAAGCATGTCCAAAGGACGACTTCCCTCTCTCGATAACAGAGTTATTGATTGATAGTACTACTCAGTATGCTATTATGTCTTTTATGGACGGTTATGCAGGTTATAATCAAATCAGGATGGCGCCTGAAGATGAAGAGGCAATAGCATTCAGAACACCGCTCGGGATTTATTGTTACAAAGTTATGCCTTTCGGTCTTAAAAATGTCGGGGCAACATATCAGAGGGCGATGAATAATATCTTTTAAGATATGATGTATAAGCATGTTGAATGCTACGTTGACGACTTGGTGGTTAGGTCAGGAGATTATCAAGAACACTGTGAACATTTGGCAGCAGTCTTCCGTCGACTCAGAAAGAAACAATTAAAGATGAACCCAGCTAAATGTGCGTTTGGAGTATCTTCGGGCAAATTTCTCGGATTCGTTGTACGGCATAGAGGCATCGAGATTGATCCAGGAAAAATTAAGGCTATTCAAAATATGCCACCACCGACAATGGTAAAGGAATTGAAAAGCTTACAAGGAAAAATGGCGTACATTCGCCGTTTCATTTCAAATCTCGCAGGAAGGTGTCAGCCATTTTCTCGACTAATGAAGAAAGATACAGAATTTGTATGGGATCACGCCTGTCAGAATGCATTTGATTCAATTAAGGAATTGCTGAAACAGTCGCCGGTGTTAACAGCTCCAGTGAGAGGTAAGCCGCTTATCTTATATACATCTGTAACTGCAAATTCTTTGGGTGCTTTGTTGGCACAGGTAAATGAAGCCGGAAAGGAGACTGCTCTTTATTATCTAAGTTGAACATTGATGGGGGCAGAATGCAATTATTCCTTGATCGAGAAAGAATGTTTGGCATTGATATTCGCTGTACAAAAGTTAAGACATTATTGTCTCTCCCACAATATAACTTTGATCTCAAGAGCAGATCCGATAAAATTCTTGATGACCAAGCCAATGTTGTCGGGAAGATTAGCCAAATGGCTGGTATTGTTATCAGAATATACTATTTCGTATAGGCCGGCGAAAGCAGTAAAAGGGTAGGCCATGGCAGATTTCCTCGCAGCACATCCTGTGGCAGAAAGTGAAGAAATTAAGATGACTTCCCGGACGAGCAGGTTATGATAGCCGAATCCCAGAGCCCATGGCAAATGTATTTTGATGGTGCTGCTCGAACATCGGGAGCGGGGGCAGGAGTGATATTCATTACTCCTCAAGGTGATCTGTTACCATACTCCTTCACACTGGGCACTACATGCACGAACAATGAGGCTGAATACAGAGCCCTCATTACCGGAATGGAAATAGCTCAGCAAATGGAAATAAAATTATTGCACATCTTCGGAGATTCTAAATTGATTATAAATCAATTGACAACAGAATTCGAAGTAAGGAAACAAGAGCTCTTGCCTTATTATCGGAAAGCACAACAGTTACTTGAACAGTTTTGTCATGTGGAAATCAAACATATACCACGATCTGAGAATGCAAAAGCGGATGCTTTAGCCAGTCTGGCAGCGGCTCTATCCTGCACAAATCGAAGTCCTCTCCAGGTAACTATAGAAGAAAGAAGATTCTTGTCATCCGCAGAGGTTATCGAAGAAATCGTTGAAATGTTTCCTATATCCTGTCTGGAAATAACGACAGATGATTGGCGTCAGCCTTTCGTCGATTATCTCAAATACAACATCTTGCCAGAAGATAATGCGCAAAGACAACAGATTAAGCAGCGATTGGGCAAATTTGTCATATGCAGCGAAGTATTGTATAGAAAATCTTATAATGGAATGCTGCAGGAAGCACATTCTGGAGAATGTGGAGCGCATCAATCCGGCCGAAATTTATACCATAGAATGCATCGAATGGGTTATTACTGGCCTACCATGTTCAAAGATGCGATAGAATATGCGAAGCGGTGTCATGAATGTCAAATACATGTGGATATAATACATGTTCCCCCGGAAGACTTACATCAGTCTATTGCTTCTTAGCCTTTCTCAGCTTGGGGACTCGACGTGATTGGCTCTATAAATCCACCTTCGTCTAAAGGAAAACAATATATTTTGGCAGCAACAGACTATTTCTCCAAGTGGACCGAAGCAGTCACTTTGCGCAATGTTAAAGAAAAGGACGTGGTCAATTTCATCTGGCATGTCATAATATACCGTCATGGTATTCCAAAAAAGATCGTCTCTGATAATGACACCCCTTTTAAAAATAGAGGCATGGAAAAGTTGTGTCAGAAGTTTGGCATCCAACATTCGTTTTCAACACCTTACTATCCCCCGGCCAATGGATTAACGGAGGCGTTTAACAAAATGATTGTCAAAATAATAAAGAAAACGGTAACAGGCAATAAGCGCGATTGGGATGAAAAGTTACAGGAAGCATTATGGGCTTACAGAACTACCCATCGTACAACAACAGGGGCGACACCGTATTCATTAATCTATGGCATGGAGGTAGTCATCTCAATCGAAATACAGGTGGCATCGCTCAGAATAGCGGTACATCAGTCTGTAATAGATGATGAAAATGAAAAAATAAGGCTGAAAGAATTAGATTTGCTCGATGAGAAACGTTTAGCAGCTCAGCAGCGGTTGCAGTCATATCAGGCCAGGATATCGGCTGCCTTTGATAAACACTTAAATACCGCTCTTTCAAAAAAGGGGATATGGTACTAATGCTGAAAAGACCTATAGTGGTCACCCGCCGGACAGGGGGCAAGTTCGAGCCTAAATGGGACGGTCCATATGTGGTAAAAGAAGTATACTCCAATGGGGCATATAGAATCGCAAATCAAGGGGGGCAGGGTATCAGTATACCTGTCAACGACCGCTTCATCAAAAGATACTACCCCTGAAGAGAGACATGTTGATTTTGACCCAGAATATTATCGGCATAATGATTCTGTATCAAAAGGGGGCAAGGATGAATAATATCATGTCTATATGTCAACAAAAGAAACTATGAAGAAGAAATTCACGAGCATGTCAACTATGTTAGCAAGCATTAATTCTAAAAAAAATATATGGATCATCATCATCACCAAATAAGTTTGACAAAGTCAATATCACCTTGAAGATTCTCTTGAAGATATCGACAAGATTGATATATTGCCTTACAAGGCACGGATCCTCCTGAAGATATTATAAAAAACAGTCGGAAACGTCTATTATGCTAGCAATGACAATGATCATAATTATTATTGTCCTACAAGGCACGGATCTTCTTAAAGATACTATTAAAAGCAAGGATATATCAATCTCAGTCAAAGAGGCAGTCTAGCCAAGCTAAATCCTAAAAGAGCCAAATAAAAAAGATCAAGCTCTAAAAAAGAGCTAAAATCTCTATAAAAAAAAGGATCAAGCTCTAAAAGGATCAAATCCTCAAAGGATCAAGCTCTCAAAGGATAAAGCTCTAAAAGGGCTGGCCAACTACACATAAGACCTATCAAGATCGCCATTCGAGCAGCAGTGAGGAGTCAGTGGCCCTAAAAAGACCGCGAAGACCATCGTACGCACCCATGCGGGCAGCTGACGAAGTCAAGGATTCAAAGCCTAAAAGGCCATAAATCCGCGAAGACTAGTCACCGTAACTCCCATGCCGTCTGTATAGCTTTCCGGTAGCGCCACGGGGAACGGATGAAAGTGCCCTCCCGTGAATGGGCTCGACCTTGCAGACGAAGAAAACAGGGGCCGCAGTATGAGCTCTTAGGCCAACCATGCGTAAGACCCTCCAGATCTAGGGTTTGATTTCAGTAGTAACTCGTGAGGAATGGATTAAGCCTACTCATTGATGGACTGACGACCCTAGATTTGGTGCCCAAAGGTAGCCTTGCAAGCCCTGCGAACTCTAGAGAGTTACCGTGGCCAACCCTGTGCGTAAAACCAACAGTTCATCGCCTGGTAGCGTCACTGGGCCCCTTTGATGGACCGTGCTATGAACTCAAGGCAGTGAAAAGTCCAAAGACCATCACATAAGACCAATAAGTGCTCCACTACTCAAGAGCTTAAACTGTGTGTGTGTGCGCGCTCCACTACTCATGAGCTTAAACTGTGTGTGACTAACTAAATTGAAACATAATACCGCCAATTAAGAATAAGGATCATCTAGGAAATCCCCACAGACGAGGCATAAAAGGATATAAATAAATATACAATATAATAGTAAAATAAAATAAAAGGAACATAACGCATCATAAACACATTGATCAGAACATCGCATAAATTAGACAATGTATCATCATTTGAATGTCATAAGTCACGATTTTCTTTTTTCTTCTGAAAGCATGAACAGTAGCAAAATATCTATTAAAGTTATGCATTTTACAGCTCTCCTGTGATGCCTAATGTTGCTAAGTATTGCTGCAAATTTTCTTGAGGACTAACTTGAGCAGCGACATGCTCCAATCGAGCATTCGAAATCAGTTGGGCATGATCCGAAATACCCGCTAGCTTTTCCTCTAAAGAAATGATCAGTTTTCAGTCTCCAATAATTCGGATCTCTCGAAATCCACAGAATGGCAACTGCATTCTATCTTCTCCTAGACTCTTTCAATATTTAGCTCTATCTCCGAACTCTGCCTCTCTAATTGCAAAATTTCTTGCTTCAGGGCTGTAATATGATCTAGAACAGGTGATTTCTCATTAACAGGAGTCTTCAATTGATCTTGTAAAGATGATTGTTCTTGATCGTGATGAGAGACAAGAGGGGCAAGCTGGGAAATTCTCTCTTTGAGATCTATGAGCTGTTTTCTGTATTCCAAGATCTCAGGAGGAACAGTCATGGTTGCAGTTGACAATATGACTGTTATTGAATTATGAAATCTCAAGAGAGCGTCTCGTAAGGGGGAGATATCAACTTTAGCGATGCGAGAAGCGCTGTTCAAGACATCCAAAGCAACAACCAAATCACACCATTGATCAGGATCTTTGAAGATTTCGACAATAGCCAATATCGAATTCCTGATCAAGGCTAATTTATGCACAGAGATCTTCTCAAAGGATGTCGCATTCAATGAAGTACCAATAGAACCAGAACTGGTTGCACTACTTGGAGGTAAATTCCCTGTCAAGGAATGAAATAAATTTTTGATAAAGGTTTTATGCACAGGTGATAAGAAAAGTAGCAACAAGAAAAAGAAAAGAATATACCTTCTGCTGGTACCGAAACAAGTGGTTGCCCTCTTCTAGCAAGAAGAGGATCAGGTGCTATCATATCGGTAAAAGACGGAGCTGTGTTTTCAGCACTTGTGGTGGCAGTAGCAGGGATAAGCGAGTCAGTGGGCTCCTCTGAAAAAGTGACTTCGTGTGCCACCGATTGCGGGGGTATGAAAGATCTCGGCGAGGCTGATGGTGCGACAGGGAGCAAGTTTAGAGGAGAAGCGCTACATGCTTCCGCAGTTGTAACATGATCACCTGAAATGAAGTGAGTGAGATAAAAAAGAAAGGAAGAACAAAAGTGAAATGATGATAGCGAAACTATCTTACGCGGCGAATATCCGTATTCTCCATAATCAAGAGGTTCTTCTTCTTCCCTCACTATAGGGGAAGCCTTTGCAAGAGTAGCCTCAGAAGTGGAAGGGATATGTCTTTCGTCAGCAGGAATATTTTCTGCGATTGCCTCATCTTCGCCGCTAATATTCACTTCTCCTTCTTCATAAGCGTCATCAAGATTCTCCCGTTCTACCTCACTCTCATCAGAGGAAGTATCCTCAGGCGAAGAAGTTGAAGAAGACGAATCTTCGCCAACAGTATCCTCTGTGCTTGAATCTTCGATGACAACTTGCTCGTATTTAAAGGGAGGAGGTTGGGAACTTTCCAGTTGAATACCCGCAGTAACTTGAGCTGGGCCAGTAACGGCAGTAGCCTCTCCCTATGGAGAAGCCTGAGGATCTCGTCATTGGAGAAGAAGGTGGCTGCTCCGAAGGGCGAACAGTCCCTGATGCAGGAGAAGGAACCGGTCGTTGTTAATGGAAAGTGGAAGAAGAAGGTTGGTTAGGTGGGCCAGCATTAATCTGGGGTTGAATAGGAGATTCTGTTGCAACTTCTTCTCTGGGCGGTTGATAAAGGGGAATTTGCTCAAATTCGGAAGTATCACCATATATTATCCATCCTTCAAGAGTATTATCAGGTTTTATTTCACGAATGGGTTCATCCACTGAGATCATGATGCGAATACTACCTGAAGGAGCATGACTGGTTTCTGCAATGAAGCCAATGCCTGCCTCGAAAATGCGACCTTTGAGCCTTGGGGGAGGAAGCCAGACCAGTTGCGACACTGGAAGACTTTTTCGGACCAGGTATGATTGGTGCACCCGCTATCTCATGTGATTGTATGATGCCCTTGGAGTACGATCGCATCCTGGGATAATGAAGGAAGAATTAGCTCCGCCCAACAATTGTTTCCAGATCATTGCCCAATTATATGGACCTGTCTCGTAACTGCGCATTCTTCGAGTAACCAGTCCATAGTCTTCCGGTACTGCCTGGTTGAAACCAAATTGATGCGCGAAGCGACTTGGATAATATGGTTCTCTCCAGAATTCGGTCCCTTCTCTCAAGGGCAGGCTGCATGATCTGATAGATATAAAAAATCCCCTTTCCGCTAGAGAGAGTGAGTCAGTGTCAGCCTTTTCAGTATCTACAATATAACGGGGAAGGCTGAAATGGAAGTAATTTATCTTAGCATCAGAAGAAATGGCATCCTTGGCCCAGTCATAAGATCTTTTGGCCATGGACCTCTTTTGGAAAAAATAAAGAGGAACTTTGGAAGGGTGAATGTAGGCTTTTTCTGGAACTTCGAAAGTCTAGGGAAAGTAAACGCCAAGCCAACCCAGAAAATAATGCCATGGCATGTAAGTTGAGGCCGAGCCGACAGAAGGACTTTTTATGTGGCAGGATATTGAAAAGGCCAAGCTATATGTCCTAGAGGGGGGGGGGGTGAATAGGACTATGCCAAATTTAAAATAAAATTAGCGGAAATAAATTAAACCAATAGCCTTACAATATGAATCAATTCACAAAGCTAAATTTAAATCACCTTGATAAATAGGTATTGAGAGATTGATACAAATTCAGTTCTAAGGACAACCTTACACCATAATAAACAAGGGCTTATGGTAGGACAACCTTATTTCTAGAACCCCTTTTGGATCAAGGACTCAATTTTAATATAAGTAAATGAAATAGCAAGGAATTGAAATTAAATGCAGAAGTAAGATCTAAATTATTACAACAATCCCCACACTTGCTTGAAATGTAAATAGTTACAACATTCACATCCACTTGTACATTCCACACAATCGAATGATAAAAGATATGAAAATTAAGCAAGCATTCAATCCACAAGACAAAGAGTTATAGTGGTTCGCCTGTGTGTACACCAACTGTTTTCCAACAGCCACACAAAAAGCTACTCCACTCCTAATATCCTCACATAGGGGATATTAGCGTTCACTATCAAATAGGTTTTCACAGGTTCACCAAAAACCTTTACAATTGTGCCTTTTTCACTTGGGCTTACACAATTCAAAAACCCCTCTTTTCTGAGTTTTCTGGTTTTCCTCAGACAACCAATACAATGAGATTTTTCTGGTTCAACCTCAAACAAAACCAGTACAATGAGATTTTTCTGGCTTAACCTCAAACAAAACCAAAAGAAATGAAATTTTACAGAATTGTAAAATACCTGGATTTCTCCTTTTCGTAGCAGCCCGGTAGAACCAATCGGAGTAGATGATTGAATGTCAAAGTTCAATTTCCAATACTCACATTCATAAGGTTCTAAATTCTAATTGATTTTAGATTTAACTCGTTGGGCGTAGCTATATTTGATTTTGATTCCAAGAAGAAGGAATAAAATAATTCCTCTTTTCAAATAAAAGATTGGAATACAGAAACAAAATCAAATTAAATATGCTAGCAAAAAGGAATATTAAATAAGCACAATGTAGCTTAAAATAAACACAGACTAATCTCAGAGTGATCACTTGAAAATTCTTGAATTGAATCGAGTTGAAGTATGAAAACTCTGAATTTCGTGTTTAATTTATAGAAGCAAAAATCGCTCCTACGACTGGTCTTAGAAACCTACGACTGGTCGTAGCTCTAACAGATTTTTGAAAAATTAAGCGCGATCTTTAAAAGTCGTTCCACGACTGGTCGTGAGAAGCCTATGACTGGTCGTGGGTCACCTACGACTGGTCGCAGATCCCTACGACTGGTCGTAAGACCAGAGATTACGTTGCTAGACTTTGAGTAGTAGCTCCACGACTAGTTGTGGACGAGTCGAAGCCACACCTACGACCGGTCGAAGGACCTCCAGGACTGGTCGTGGGCGTACCAAAAATTCCGAAAAATCTTCAACAACTTAGGACTGGTCGTGGAATTTCTTGGACTAGTCGAACCAATGCTAGGACTGGTCGAACAAGAGCTAGGACTGGTCTTAGAATAGACCAAACTTATGTAAAATAAATATTTGATTTATGTATCCAAAGTGACCTACTTAAAGGGTCAACCTAAGGTCATTCAAACCTGAACCATGTCGTATGGACATTGAACTTCAACCATTCAACGAATGTAGATATTTTGAACCATATCAGGCTTGAGATCTTGAACTTGTTGTAGCTTTAAACTTGAGATCTTCATCAACATAAAACTACTTCATGCGTTGCTTCTTCAGACTTGAATTTCAACATTGTAGCTTCTTGAGACTTCAACATGTAGCTTCTTGAAGAGTGTATGCAGTGTCTTGAATTCATATAAATCATCATATAAGTACAGGACACAGATAGATGTTTTGACACATCAAATTTTGACAACCAAAGGAGCATGAGACCATAGCACTTACAGATATTTCCCCAAAACCTCTGTAGATTGAACAAAGGACAGGTGGAGCAAGAGAAAACTTCATTCCTTCAGCCATAGCACCTGCGACTACGAATAATGAAGGATAGATGACATCTGCTGATTTGGAACTGGGGAAGACCACTATACTCAGCCAGTATGCGATGAAGGCTGCAAGTTCCCCATGAATAGAATATTCGGCATGACCTTTTATGCCTTTCCTAAGGCGCTCGAGCTCTCGCGAATGATTACCGTTGAATCTGGAAGGGGAAATGAATAAGATTAAAGTTGTATATATATAAAGCTGTGATAAAAGGAAAGCGAAGAAAAAGAAAATTACTTCAGAGCACGGCTGAAATGCGCCAGCCATTGCATGGGGTGGATCTTATGAATATTTAGAAATTTTGACATCTCCTTGAAGAGTTCAATGGTTGACTCTGAGATGAAAGGAAGGCGATCAGGAGATGAAACGAAAGCAAATTCTTCATTAGTGGGGACGAATTCATCAAAAAATCGGCCGGTAATTGGTAAACCTGCAATTCTGTGGATATCCCATAATGTAATGCTCATTTCACCTTCAGGGAGATGGAAAGAATTGGTGGAAGGACACCAGTAATTGAGGAATGCCTTCAAGATAGAAGATTCTTTACAGAAAGGATGTGACGTCGCTTTTATTGCCAAAAAGATGCCAATGCCCGACAAAATCTTATCATACTTTGTCAAAACTGCCCCAGCCCATTCGGAATAATAATTTTTGGGAGTCAGAAGGCCTTTGGTTCTGAATTCTTATGGACTCCAGAGTTGGGGACGATAGCTAAAACGCTGTTTGAGGGTTTCATAAAAATGAGACAGGTATAGGCTATGAACGTCGTAAGAAGGGATGAGAAAAACCATAGAGTGAATATCGCCTATTTTTTGCCTCGGTCTTGGTGGCTGCAGAATTCCTTCCAATAATCTGGTTTCTTTAAAAGACCAAGATTTCACATAAGCTAACCTTTCTGCCGACAAGTAATCTCTAGGTTCACAGCCCAGCATAGAATGATGGCGGTGCATGCTGAGTGGAAGAGAGACAACACCCCGTTTATAAGGGTTGTCAAATTTGATGGCACCCTGTACTTCGCGCATAGATTCCCAAGAGTTGTTGAGTTTTTTTTCGATTATGTTCCTTAATCTTCTCTTGAAATTCTTTGGCCTTATTTCGGCGATGCTTCTTAGGCTTGGAAGGAGGAGGGGTATGTTCTCTGATAGGTGGCCTCTGACTACTTGTCTGATAATGAGTTGTGGTCTTCAACCACTCATCCCAATCATATTCGCAACCGTGCTTTGGAGGCATGGTCAAGTCACCTGTGGCAATGGCTCTGTGAATGGGGGATGATAACAATTTGATCCGTGAAGTGAAGTCGAAAGTGGGAAGTACGGGCTCCTTTATGTAAGAAGGACGTCTAGCAGTTGTCTTGAAACATTTGGATGATGGTTGAGCTGGAGGAGATGGCGATCCTGTTACCTGAGGAGTTGGAGTTGTGGTATGATAAGCTTCAGTATTTGGTAACTCTTGATGGGATGGTTGACTAGGAGGGTTGATAACAGTAAAAGTCCTCTTGGTACGAGCCATGAGGAATGAAACAAGCTAAATTTGGGAAGATTTGCTAAAACGGCGATTGTGTGGATCGCACAGTAGAATCGGGAGTTGCGCAGATCGCGCAACAAGATTGGTCGTTGCGCGGACAGCGTAACGGCTTAAAAGCCTTACGCGACGACAAGTCGTTGCGCGGGTCGCGTAACAGTGATCAGTTGCGCGGGGAGCGAAAATTTCGCAAGAGCTTCGCTGCAGAAATTTGAAGATAGAAGAAAATAAGAAGTTTCACTATTTATAGACAAAACGGCTGAGTACGGTCCTCGAGTGTTGGTTGCGCGGGTCGCGCAATCAGTTGAAAATTACAAAGGAAATTTAGTGTAAGTTGATCCTGATTATTTGATTCAATAAAACAAAGAACGGATCAAGGGGGCATCTGTTTTAGCATAAAAAATGATAATCATAAAAAAGGAAAGATTGGCATTCAGGGGAGAAATACTAGAGGAAGACAAGAATGCGCTTGCGCAGATCGCGCAACCAAGTGATGTAGTTGCGCAAACTGATACAATTGCGTGGGTCGCAGAACAAGAGTAACAGTTGCGCGGATCACAGAAAAAGAGTAACAGTTGCGCAGATCGCGGTACAAGGGTGATAGTTGCACGGGTCGCGGTACAAGGGTGACAGTTGCACGGATCGCGCAATCAAGAAGTAAGTTGCGTTGATCGCGCAATCAACGAAGACCACCGACACGTGTAGAGGGCCTATAAATACCTCGCTCTCCCTCTCATTTGGGAGATTGAAATATTTCGAAAACCGAAGCAGAGCAATTGAAGGTAGAAGAGAGAGACAACGATTAGTTGCACGGACCGAGCAAAGTGCGATATCAGTTGCGTGGACCATGCAACCAGAATATCCTTTGTGTGAACCGCACAATCACATTACCAGTTGCGCGGGTCGTGCAAAAGGTCACTCCACTAGCTTGGTGCAGGAGTTTTGTTGAGTCTTCAAATCTTCTTTGAAAGGAGAGATTGGTTGATTAATTTAGCATTCCTCCTAAGTATTGGGAGATGACTGAAGAAGCTGACGGAGTGCTACCGGAATTTCTATCTCCAAGAAGATTAACTGATTAATTCAGTAATTCCTCCTAATTATTGGGAGATGACCGAAATAACGCCGAAGCGCTGCTGAAATTTATATTGAATCATAATAATTGCACTTAAAATAATTCTTCAATCTTGAATGATCTATCTTATAATCAAGGGATATAGAGAGGATGTAAATGAATTCAGTATCAGTAAACATATGATGATTGTCTTTATACTTTTCCATTGTTATGTTTAAATAAGATAATACCCCCAAATCAAGTTTCCTTGTCGAAACAATTAGCTTGTATCCAAAGCTGGTGGGCCACACGTGTGGACCCACCTAATGTATCTGTTTTAACCACACCATCCAGATGGTGGGGCCCTGACGTGATGTATGGGTTTTATCCTCACCGTCCATCCCTGGACGTGGGACCCACCTTGATGTATCTGTTTTATCCCCACCGTCTAACAGGGGACAGTGGGACACACCTGATGCATGTGTTATATCCCACCATCCAGCAGGTGGGACGGTGGGTAATCTAGACTGTCCAGACCACTGGTTGGTGGGCCACGTGTCCGTGGACCCACCTTGATGTAAGTATTATATTCACGCCATCCGTCCATGGACCCCACCTGATGTAGATGTTTTATCCACACCGTTTAGTACGTAGACGTGGACTGGACCCCACCATGATTTATGTACTATATCCACGTCATCCAGTCCCTGAACGGTGGGACTTACCATAATGTATGCATTGTATATCCCTATTGTTCGTCTGGTGGGGCCCATTTGACATATGTAGGCCCACTATGAGCTATGTATTCTATGTAGGCCGTTCATTAGAAGGCCGCCCAGCTGGGCCCACCTACTGCATGTGCAGGGCCCACCATGTTGTATATACATGTTGCCCATCCGTTTTGCTGGATCATGGGCTGCCCCATAAGGCCCACTATGATGTATGTGTTACACACTTTTTACCCATTGTTCCTAGGCCATGGGCTGTCTCATGAGGCCCATTATGATGTATATGAGGCCTATGTGATGAGGCCCATTGTGATGTATATGAGGCCTATGTGATGAGGCCCATTGTGATAAGTATGAGGCCAATGTGATGAGGCCCATTATGATGTATGTGAGGCCCATGTGATGAGGCCCATTGTGATGTATGAGACCCTTGTGTAAGGCCCAATTGTGATGTGTGAGTCCACCATGATGTATGTGATGATATTTATGTTGCCCATCCATTTTCTAGCTAATATAAGGGCCATGGATCCCTCATTATAGGATAGATTCTAATGGGCCACACTCTAGGGAACAATGGTGGTTAAATGTCCACATTGTGAACCTCTCTAGGGCTAGTTAATAAGCCCATTATCTTGGGAGCAATGGTGGTTAAATGTCCACATTGTAACCTCCCTAGGGCCCATTGTTAAGCACATTACCATCCTTCCCTTATTGGGATATCCCAAATCATTGGGCCTCCATAAGTATTGCCCATCTCACCTTAGTGGGCTAACCCAAATTATTGGGCCCCCAGTATTGATGGTACCCCCACCATGCCTTGTAAGATTGTCCAAACCTTGAAGACCACCTTGATGGGTGTGTTATATGCTTATAGTCCATCCATATCCAAGCTGCGGGACTGCCTTGTGCGGCCCACCGTATTGTGTGTGTTATTCGTCCATTTTCTAAGCTTTAGGCTGCCCATTTTAACATATGCGTTCTATACACGCTGCCCATCCACTTTCCCAGTTAGTCTAAAGGTTGTGGACCCCACCGTGAGTCAGATTCAACCCCAATGTGGACTGCACTAATAAGCCCCCAGGGCCCATTGATAAGTCCATTTCCCGTCCTACATGTGTGGCAGACAGATCTCGCCGTGTTGGGCTATTCCAAACCGTTGGGCCCCTATGATGCCCATCTTCCCTTGTCGGGCTACACCAAAACATTGGGTCCCACTAATAATGATGCTTTCCACCATACCCTGTAGAACTACCCCAAGCTTTGGAGCCCTCGTGATTCTGTATCGGGCCTTCCATAGTAAATGTGGTCCACCTAGATGCATGCATTTGCCCAAGCCTAGTGACCCAACCCGAGGCCCACTTAGAAGATGAGTGAACTACCCAACCCGTTTGCAAGGACACATAGTCCTAGATGAATGGACCCTACCGAGGCCCACCTTGTATTCATAACGGGCCCCCCATAAGAAAGCTCAGTTGTTACATGATTAAGAGAGTGAGGAAGCCCACTTGTTGTATACCCGCTTGACTCACCCCGTGTGATGTGCTCTACCTTTGAATCGATTTCGAGGACTTTGTGTTATGTATGTATCAACCACACCGTCCATTTACCTTCTTAGGACAAGTGTGAGACTCATCCTTGACATTAGTACATCATCATCATTCCCCCTTGACATAGATAGAAGAATATGTGATACCAGGATGGGTATATTCACTATATAGGCCTACCTTGATGTTTGTATTAGATATGTCGTCCTTTTGTGGACGCTTTCATGTATTAGGCCGATTAATATTATATCTCTTAATCATGCTAGTGTGCTTAAGCTAGTAGGACACACTGAGTATATGCCAGCATAACATCATGATACATACCCATGAGCATCATTGCATACTTATTATGAGTGATTGATCATAGCATGTGCCATTGGGCTGATTGTTTATGTGACTCCCTAAGAGACAGAGTTGCCCCACCTGAGCACGTGGTATGCACAGGTTTGATGCTCGAAGCATGTTGTTTAGTTTACACTCTTGGGATGTGACATTTATGGCTACCATTGTTTGCCTTATCTGATAATCAGGCCAGTGTACTTTATTACATCATGATACATGCCCATTCGCATCATATGTATGCCTGTTATGAGGAGTAGCATATGTCATTGGGTTGATTGATTATGAGGATCCCTGTGAGACGGAGTTGCCCCACATGAGAGCATGGTACGCGCAAGTTTGATGCATAATTGGATAGTATGACTCATGCATCTTGCGGTTTATGTCATATGTGCGCCCTAGCAACATTAGGGTTGTGGCCTCCACAGGTATATCGTGAATGGTCAGATGGGACACCATAAATGTTTGGTTCTAGCATATGGGCACGTTGGATGTCCGTGGGTAAAAGTCCCTAAACCCCCATGGCCAGGGGATGCTCCAACGTGTAGACCGAGTGGATACATGAGCACCCGAGTACCGAATACCAGTAGCTCGTGTCCCTCATTGTGTCAAGGTAGGTTGGAAGGGGACATGGCCTTATCTGCTCGGGAGTAGGGGGCAAGCTAGGCTGAGTTTGACTAGCTCGGAAATGGGTCCGTTATCGACAAGCCAGGTAGATTTTGGCAGACTATTGGCCAAGCGGGTATTGAGGTCTTTTCCACTCGCTGGGCTGCATGATCGGGAAAGGTGGCAGTCAGTTTGGAGTGTACTAGAGCCCGGTGATGATCCCAAAGATGTACTGATATGTGGACTTACTGAGCAGGAGTTACATACTCAGCATTTGACTCATTCATTCATTCACTAACCACTTGGGCTGGTGGTGCGCAACCAAAACATTATGTGTACTTTCACAATGGTCAGGTGTTGGAGCATAAAAATAATGAAGAAAGATTAAAATGGTAGAAGATCAAAAGGGAATTGGAGAAATGAGAAAGAAAGAAGAAAATCAAGTATCATGTTCAGTGGTTGCGTGGGTCGCGCAACTAGTAATTGGTTGCGCGAGCTGCGCAATCAACTTCCTCCATTGCTCGAGTCGCGCAACCAAGATCAGAGGCAGATTGTTATGGGCGGTCAGATCTGGTGCAAGGTGGGTCCCATGGCTCAAAGATCGAGGGTTCGCACGTGTGAAAGCCTATAAATACCCCACTCCCCTTCTCATTTGAGAGAAAGAAGAATCTCGAAAGAAGAGCAGAACTCCAGAGGAAGATTGAAGGTAAGAGAGAGAAGTTGTAAGTTGGTTACGCAGGTCACGCAACCACTAAGGAACCAACTCAAAAGGGAAGATCAGAGCCAATAATGAAAGAGGCCAGGGTGCTGTCGAATTTGCCAAGTTCGATCTTCGTCACTTCAGGCTCTCCTTTTGCATAAGGGACCAACTCAAAAGGGAAGATCAAATGATCAAACCCGCACAATCATTCCTCCTAGAGAGATGATCAAAGAAGATGTCAAAATGCTGCCAAATTTGATATTCAGATTCGACATTCGAACTTTGTCAATTCATGTATTTCAAATAATTTATCTTAGAATCAAGGGGTATTAGAGGATGTAAATGAACTCAGTATTGTTAATACAATGATTGTTCTGTGTATTCTTTCTTTGTTATGTTCTAACAAGATGATTCCCCAAATCGAATGCATTTGTTTCTTATTCAAAACAAAATGGTGACTCCGCTGGGGAAGTTATTTATCTTATTTGATATTAACATTGAGAGTATTATAGAACTTTCATTGTAGTTTGGCGTCTTTTAACGCCAAAATGGCGACTCTTAGTGAGAACATCCTCCCCTTCATCTTAAGATAGATTATGTAATTCTTCAAATACTGACTATAATTTAATTCTATGTTTTATATTGAAGATCAAACTGTAAATTACGACCGATGACAATTTCTACGAGGAAAGCGAACTTTTATTTCACTATGACTGGATTCGTGGTGGAATATGTGCCGAACCAGGCTCCGAAGCGTAGGGCTCAGCCTCCTACAAGCAAAAATGACTTAACTTCAGCAGTTGCTAGAGTTGTGTCTGCTTCGCCTTAAGCACCGGAAGGTGACAAGGGCTGGACTGTTGTGATGTCTCGCAGGACGAGATTTTGGAATACGAGAAACCCCAGAATGAATTTGCCTTCGCCAAGAGGTAGAGGACAGATAACACGTAACACTGCTAAGAGGAACCCCAAACTCCCCCTCCTACGATATATCCTGAGCGAATAACTTCATAGTTAACGTCGCGCGACTTCCCAACTTTGGTTGTCCCAAGAGTCAGATGGACAAAAGAGCAGAAAGGTAAGGCATTACTAGTAGGCTCACTGATGTCTGTATCGCCCCAATCAATTAATGACAATGAGTGCACAGAGAAGTCGAATGATACTCCATCTTCCCCTCTCTTCGTAAGTCCTATTACGTCGACATATTCCCACCCCACTCCAACTACAGCCTCATCAGGGAGCAGAGAAGCCGCAGTACATATGGCCGGGACAAACCAGGAGAATATGCCGACTACAGAGGACCGTATAAATGAAATGGTAGAAGCGTAGAGAGCACTAATGGAAGAGTGTAGAAATCTCAAAGAAGCCTTAGCGACCCTCGCACACAATGTAGCCTAGATAGCGGCTCCCTGGATGATGGGCATAATGAATGGGCAAGAAAATCAACCCGAAGGCTTTCAACCATTGGGGGCAGGATCACTTGGGTCTGTCCCAGCAGTAAGAACTATAACACAAGAAGAAGTGAGGCAAGTTGTTGAAGAAGCCATCATAATAGAAAGGGCGCTCGAGAATATGGGCCGGTTCAGATATCGGACACCATATCCACGGGAAGTAGAGGATGTTCCGTTCCCAGTTAACTTCAAGCACCCGAATTTTCAAAAGTTTAATGGAGAGGGATCACCGGATGAACATTTGATGCACTTTATAACCAGCATGGGGAATTTCTCTACGATACTACAGTATTGCTTACGATTGTTTGGATCATCTCTGACAAGCAAACCGTTCCGATGGTATTCCAGTCTGGCTCCGGGATTGATACGTACTTGGGAGCAAATGTTGGATGCCTTCATGTTAAACTTCTTCTCTTCAGAACGCGATGTCAGTATTACGAAATTGGCTTCTGTACGGCAGAGAGAGGAGAAACCGGTAAGAAGTTTCTAAATAGATGGAAGACATTGGGAGCCTCGTGTAGACAGCTGCCGGAAGAAAAGGAACAAGTCAAGATGTATCTGAACTCCATGGAAATGGGAATTGCGTTTGAACTCACTAGTGTTGATATCATGACTTTCCATGACCTAGCCACTAAGGACTATGCTTTAGATCTGATGACTCGGAAGATGCCAGCGTTTCACTATGAGACAGCCAGGAGGGGACCCAACAGGATGGCCACAAATACTGTGGATCATGAAAAGAGAAGTCAAGATGCAAGAGATTCGGGAGGAAAAAGGTCGAAACGGAAAGAAGAATTAAATTAGGCAAGAAACAGATACAGTGGAAAAAGGCGAGAGCGCTCAATTCTCACGAAGGGTTTGCGTTTGATAAGCAAGATGTTGTCCCTATGATGAACCAATTATTAAAAGCCGGTACGATAGAATTACCAGCACCCAAGCGCCCTGAAGACGTGACAAGAACGAGAGAAAGAGATTTTTGCCGCTATCATCGCCTGGTGGGACATCTGACTGAGAATTGTTATACGTTGAAATGTATAATACAACGGATGATAGACATGGGTGAAATAGTAATTGGAAAAGAAAAAGAAAGGGATGCGAAGGTAGTAGTGAATGTACTGACGATATAGGTAAAGGCTTAAGAAAGAATAGGGAAAGAAGATTGTGGAACAGCAGGAAAGGTAGCAGTGATCACGCTATGGTCGAGAAAGAGGACAGTAAGCCCCGCGAAATAGAAAACAAGGGTTAGGAAAAAGGAAATCGTCGAAAGTTAGCATGATGATGATAAGAAAGGAGAGAAGAATGAAACAACGAAAGTATCTTACAATGCGTTAAGTCACCTGAAAGGCATACTGGCTCGGTTGAGCGTTTATGATGTACTTAAGTTGTTGGAGGAATTTCGGCAAAGTTTGGTTCAAGTGTTATCCGATCACAATATCAGAGAAACCTTACTTGCAGAAATGGAAAACGAAGAATATAAAGAGCAAGAAGACTGCATGCCGGTTGTTTCCTTCTTCGATGATGATTTGGTCTGCGATACAGGGCATAACAGGCCGCTAATGATAGAGGGCCATATCTGTGACAAGAAGGTTAAACAGATTATGCTTGATAATGAGTCTGCAGTGAATCTCTTACCACTCTCAATGTTCAGTAAACTGGGTTATCGTCGTTCCGATCTAGGCCCTAGTGGAATGATGATACAGGGCTTCAATCAAGACGGACAACGTGAACTCAGTAAAATTACAGTGACGTTGGAGAGAGGAGAGCTAACTACTGATATCGTGTGACATATTATAAACGCAGTGATGACATACAATCTTCTCCTAGGAAGGCCATGGATACACCAGTACGGTATCGTACCCTCTACTCTGCATTAATGCTTCAAGTACTATAGAAATGGGATACAGTATAAAGTAATGGCCGATGCGAAGCCTTTTACAAAAGCTAAGGCCTTCTTTGCAAACGCCAACCATTATAAGGGGTTTACTAAAGAAGAAAGAAGGAATGACGAAAACAAAGCCCCAAAGGACATTCAAGTGAAGATGATGAAAGAAGAAACAGAAAAGGCAGAATCATCCAAAACTGCATAAACAAAAGAAATTTTATTTTGTGCCAAAACATCTGCGACAACCAGGGCAGCTGCCGCTAACTCTGTTATCGCTTGAATAGTTAAAAATTTTACAGTCCAATTATACAGTGTCATTGTTGTATGCGGAAAGAAATAAGCCATTTTCGGCTGTTCCGGGAAGGTTTCAGGTCAGGGCCAGCGCAAAATACCCGGAACCAATAGAATTCTACGCCCCAACAGAAGCAAAAATAGGAGAAGAGGCCAAGAGTAATGTGTATTTATGGTAAGATGACACTGTAAGATCTTTAAAAATATAGCCCGACAAGCAAGAAAATCATGAAAAGTGTGGGTTTCGATTACGAAGAACCCACAAGCCTAAATCATGGGAAAGGAATTCAGATTCCTATTGGGGTTGGTCAGGAAAAGCGAGGAAAATTTCAAGGATTAGGGGCAAAATCATCAGTGAACATGGTCACAGCTGGGCCGTTATCAGAAGAAGATCCCAAAATAGTTGAGCATCCCGAAATGGCCCCAAAACAAATGGAAGACGAAGACGGGGGCAGCCAACGACAGACAGTTTGCGGAAAATAAATCTGGGTACAGAAGAAGAGCCAACGAACACATTCATCAGCACCAGTCTTTCTAAGCAAGAGGCCAAGATATACATTTAACTTCTCAAAGAAAATAGAGACATCTTCGCTTGGACATATGCAGAGATGCCGGGTCTGGAGCTGTCAGTAGCAATGCACCGGTTGAATATTTCTAAGGAGAAAAGGCCGATTAAACAGGCGCAAAGGCGATTTCACCTAGACTTGGTTCCCCTGATAGAAAAAGAAGTGAACAAGCTGATAAAAGTTGGGTTTATCAGGGAGGTCAACTATCCCAAGTAGATATCGAACATTGTCCCAATAAAGAAGAAAAACGGACAAGTTAGGATGTGCATCGACTTTAGGGATCTTATGAAGCTTGTCCAAAAGATGATTTCCCTCTCTTGATAACCGAATTGTTGATTGATAGTACGACTCAGTATGTTGTCATGTCCTGCATGGATGGCTATGCAGGTTATAATCAAATTAGAATGACACCTGAAGATGAAGAAGCAATAGCGTTTAGAACTTCGCTGGGAATTTACTGTTATAAAGTCATGCCATTTGGTCTCAAAAATGCTAGGGCGATGTATCAGAGGGCAATACAGAATATCTTCCAAGACATGAGGCACAAACATGTTGAGTGTTATGTTGATGATTTGGTGGTCAAGTCAGGTAATCATCAAAAATATTGCGAACATTTGACATCGCTCTTCCATCGACTCAGGAAGAAGCATCTAAAAATGAATCCAGCTAAATGTGCATTTGGGGTATCATCAGGAAAATTCCTTGGTTTTGTTATCAAGCACAGGAGCATTGAGATCGATCAAGAGAAAGTTAAAGCCATTCAAAAGATGCAACTTCTGAAGACATTAAAAGAATTGAAAAGTTTGTAAGGAAAGCTGGCGTACATTCACCGTTTCATTTCAAATCTGGCAGGGAGATGTCAGCCATTTTCTCATTTTATGAAGAAAGGCATAGAGTTTGTATGGGACAAAGCCTATCAGAATGCATTCGATTCGATAAAAGAATTGCTGAAACAGTCGCCGGTATTGACAGCCCTATAAAAGGGAAGCCGCTCATTTTATACATGTCTATAGCCAAAAAATTAGCTTGGAGCCTTGCTAGCACAGGCGAATGAATCTAGGAAAGTGACTGCTCTTTATTATCTGAGTAGAACTTTAATGGGCGCAGAATGCAATTATTCCCCAATCGAAAAGGAATGTTTGACACTAATATTTGTGGTGCAGAAGTTGAGACATTATTGTCTCTCCCATGACATAACTTTGATCTCAAGAGCAGATCCGATAAAGTTTTTGATGACAAGACCAATGTTATCTGGAAGACTAGCCAAATAGATGCTATTACTTTCGGAATATACGATTACGTACGAGCCAACAAAAGCGGTAAAGGGGCAAGCAGTGGTGGATTTCCTGGCAGCACATCCCATAGCAAAGTGTGAGATTATTAGTGATGATTTTCCCAATGAATAGGTTATGTTGGCCGAGTTGCAAAGCCCATGGCAGATGTATTTTGACGGTGCTTCTCGAGCATCAGGGGTAGGGGCCGAGGTGATATTCATTACTCCTCAAGGTGACCTATTACCTTATTCTTTCACGTTGGATGCTGCATGTACAAACAATGAAGCTGAGTACAAAGCTCTCATCATCGGAATGAAAATTGCTTAAGAAATAAAGATAAAAACGCTACATATCTTTGGGGATTCTAAATTGATCATAAATCAATTGATGATTGAATACGATATAAGAAAGCAAGAGCTCTTGCCATACTGTCACAAAGCACAACAGTTATTGGAGCAGTTTTGCCATGTCGAAATCAAGCATGTACCGCGGTCTAAAAATACAAAAGCAGATGCTTTGGCCAGCCTGGCAGCGGCTCTGTCCTGCCCAAATCGAAGTCCTCTCCAGGTGACTTAGAAGAAAGAAGATTTTTACCCTCTTCAGAGGTCATTAATGAAATTGTTGAGACACTTCCTATATCGTGTTTGGAGGTGACGACAAATGATTGGAGTCAGCCTTTCATAGATTACCTCGAATATGATACATTGCCAGAAGACCCAGCTCAGAGAGAGCAAATCAAGTAAAGATCGAGCAGATTCATCATATGTAGCGAAGTGCTGTATAGAAAATCTTACAATGGGATGTTGCTACGTTGGCCAGATGTTGCGAGAAGCACACTCTGGAGAATGTGGAGCACATCAAGCTGACCGAAATTTATTTCATTAGATACATCCAATGGGGTATTATTGGCCTACCATGTTCAAAGATGCGATAGATTATGCAAAGCGGTATCACGAATGTCAGATTCATGGAGATGTTATACACATTCCTCCAGAAGACCTGCATCAGTCAGTCACCTCATGGACTTTCTCTGCCTGGGGACTTGACGTCATTGGTCTTATAAATCTGCCTTCGTCCAAAGAAAAACAGTATATTTTGGCAGCAACGGATTACTTCTCCAAATGGACAGAAGCGATCACACTGCACAGTGTCAAGGAGAAAGACATGGTTAATTTCATTTGACACGCAATAATATACCGCCATGGTATCCTGAAGAAAATTGTCACAGATAATGGCACTCCTTTCAAAAACAGAGGCATGGAAAACTATGTCAGAAATTCAGCATTCATCATTCGTTGACAACACCTTACTACCCACCGGACAATGGATTATCAAAGGAGTTTAATAAAACGATAGTCAAGATACTAAAGAAAACAGTGACATGAAACCAGCGTGATTGGGATGAAAGGTTGCAAGAAGCATTGTGGGCATACAAAACTACCCACTGAACAGCAACAAAAGCAACGCCGTATTCACTGGTGTGTGGCGTAAAAGTGGTCATCCTAATCGAAACATAAGTTGCGTCAATCAGAGTGGCAGTACATCAGTCAATTACAGAAGATGAAAATGTGAAAATAAGGTTAAAAGAACTAGACCTGCTCGATGAGAAACGCCTAGTAGCTCAGTAGCGGTTGCAGTCGTATCAGGCAAGGATATCGGCCACCTTTGATAAACGAGTCAAGTATCGCTCTTTCAAAAAAGGGGATATGGTGCTGATGCTAAAAAGACTGATACTAGTCACCCACAGAACAGGGGGCAAATTCGAGCCCAAATGGGACGAGCTGTAGATAATAAAAGAGGCATACCCCAATGGAGTGTACGAAGTCATAAACCAAGACGGACAAGGTATCAGTATACCGGTCAATGCTCGCTTCATCAAAAGATATCATCCCTGAAGACTCTACTAATTTTAATCCAGAATATTATTTGAATAATGCTTCTATATCAAAAGGGGGCAAGAATAAGCAAGGTCATGGCCATGTACTGTCAGATGAATGAATAAAGAAGAAATTTGCGAAGCATCAAGACTATATATCAACGAGTGATACAAAAGAAAAATGATCATCACTGTTGTCAGTAAGTGCGCTTTGATGAAATTGATATCATCACCAAGCTAATATATTGAGAACACATACGAATATCGATGAAGATACCAGCAGAAGTAGTGATGTATCAATCTCAATCAAAGATATCTATCATTCTCGCGACAACGATGGTCACCTACCATTATCTTCTAAGGCAGCCTAGCCAAGCCCTAAAAATGGCCAGCTACGCATAAGACCTATCATTTTCGCTATTCGGGCAGCAGTGAGAAGCCAGTGGCCCTAAAAAGCTCGTGAAGGCCATCATATGCAAACTCATGCAGGCTGCGGACGAAGCTAGCAACAACTGAAAGTCCTAAAAGGGCCAAAAGTCTTCAATAGCTAGTCACGCGTAACACCCATGTCATCTGTATAGCTTTCCAATAGCGTCACGGGGAATAGATGAAAATGCCCTCCCGTGAATGGATCCGACCTTGCAGACGAAGAAAATGCGGGCTACAGTGTGAGCTCTTTGGTCATGTCCATAGATAGGCCAATCATATATAAGACCCCCCAGATCTTGGCTTGATTTCAGTAGTAACTCATGAGGAAGGGCCTAAACCTACTCATTAATGGACTGGTGACCCTAGATTTGGTACCACAAAGGTCACCTTGTGTGCCCCGTGAACTCTAGAGAGTTGCTGCGGCCAACCCTGTGCGTAAATTCAACCCAGTTCATGGCCCTGGTAGCTTCACTGGGCCCCTCTGATGGATCGTGCTTTGTAAACTCACCAGGCAATGAGAAGTCCAGTGAACTCATAAAAGTTATAGAGACTATCACGTGAGACCCGACTCCACTACTCATGAGTCTAAAAACTGCATGGCTCCACTACTCAAGAGGATAAACTGTGTGTGATTATTTGACTAAACTATAACTTAGCACCGCCAACTAAGATAAAAATCATATAGGAAATCCCTTACTAACAAGTCATAAGAAATACTTTAAAAAAAAAAAAAAAAAAAAGGGTATAACACATCAATTAGAACATTGCAGAAACATACAAGAGAACCATTATCAAGAACATCACAAAATACTTGCATAACTTGAATTCCAAGAGTACTTGTAATAACAAAAGAAAATATGTCAAAGTTTTATATCTCATAGTTCTCCTGCTATACCTAATGTTGTCAAGTATTGTTGCAAATTGTCTTGAAGATTAACTTGAGCAGCTGCATGTTCCAGTCTGGCGTTTGAGATAATTCTAGTAGGATCCAGGATACCAGCTAACTTTTCTTCCAAGGAGGCAATTAATTCTTCGTTCTTAGCCAATTCAGATCTTTCGAGTCCACGGAATATAGGCTACATTGTATCTTTTCCTGTACTCTTTAATGTTCAGATCTTCTTGTCACGCCCCAAATCCGGAAATCGGATTCACTGGAATCCCGATCGCCGAATCTAGTGCCGATAGCCTCCGTAGTATCCCATTCTCGGCTCCTAGCGTCCATACGCCAGATTTCGATCCTGGGATCCTACAAGGAGGATTTTCCAATGTACATTTAACTCATAATAAGCATAACCACAAGATTACCCAATTCGCAAATGCAACATCATCATCACATATCCACTAATATAATCATTTGAGTACAATGCTGAAAGGGAAATACATAAATTGAAAATCAAGCTCCAGAAGACCGTTGCACGCTCCAAGCTCAATGCTGCTGCAACTTAACGTCACCTGCACGCATCTATCGTGCATAAGCTTGTAGAAAGCTTAGAGGGTGGTGTAAGTGTGTGCACAAGGTAAGTGCCAAGTATTTAATACAATGTCGTCACCATACAATACCGGAAATAAGCAGAAATATTAACAAGATCATGAATTTTCAGAGTAAACAAGAATACTGACAAGATCATAAATCATACGATAACAAAGTAAGCGGAAATACAGACAATTCCATGAGTCAATCAATATCGGAATACGAATATAGAACAGCTATGCAAATGAGGAGTCACAAAGAGCCATATATCAGATGCCGAGGATGCGATGCAGTATGCAGTTCCTGATGAGTCCATGAATAGCATCAACCGTATCTAGACCATACAAATGCAAAAATACAGTAACCCAATATGCAATATGCCACAGATGTAATGTAATATGCGGTGCGAATGGAATGACCATGCTGGAGTGTGAAGTCGGGATGATAGTACATAGTATCGCAGGCTACAGGGTCCACCACAAGGGACTTCTATCCAAACCAGTCCCATACCTAAATTTGGATAGTCGCGCACCCAACCGAAATCTTTGCCATGCGAAGATACACACAATTAGTTGCGCACCACCAGCCCGAGTGGATAGTGAATGAAATGAATGTATGAGTATGCAACTCCTACTCAATAAGTCCACATATCAGTTCGGTTCCTCTTTGGGAAATCACCGAGGTCTATTACACTCCAAACCAGATTGCCGCCCCATCGCGCGCAATAAGGTGAGTGGAAGAGACCTCACTATCCGCCTGCCAATATCGGGCCTGGGTCGTCGATAGCAGACTCATTCCTCGAGCTGGTCAGACTAAGCCTAGCATTGCCCCCTCCTCTCGGGCAGGTAAGGCCGTACCCCCTTCCAACCGACCACGACACAGTGGGAGACGCGGCCTAACGGTATATGGCCCTCACGCGCTCATGCATCCACTCAGTCTAGACGTTGGAGCAACCTCTGGAACCAAGAGGGTTTAGGGACTTTCACCCAGGGATATCTATAGCACCCCATGTAGAACAGATTTTCGGTGTCCCATCTGGCCATCCACGAAATACCTGTGGAGGCTACGACCCTGATGTCGCTAGGGCGTATAATAATCACAACACGCAATGCAAGATACATGAGTCATACAATCCAGTCATGCATCAATCCTGCGCATACCGTGGCACATGTGAGATAACCTCCGCCTATTAGAGAGTCTCATAACAACATACTCAATGACATATGCAATGCTCAACCACATCTCATAACAAACATGCAGATGATGCGTATGGGCATGTATCATGATGCTATGTGATCACATACTCATAACCAGTATCAATAACCAGCATCGACAATCAACCTCGATAATGTGGACATTTAACCAACATTGCCCCCAATGAATGGCCCTCATAGATTCTAACATATAATGGACCCATGGCCTCACACAAGGGCCAAATATACAACACCATGGGCCTCACTCAAGATCTTAATACACATCACGATGGACCTTTCACATGGGCCTAACATACATCACAATGGGCTCCATCGCCTGACCCTCAAATGCATCACAATGGGCTTCATCACATAGACCTCATATTCATCACATTAGGCTTAAAACACGGGCTGAATATACATCACAATGGACTTCAACTACGACTCGCATATACCCATATAGGTCTCGACAATCGGCCTCGACAATCGGCAAATCGATCGCGATGATCGGGTCGATCGATAATCAGAATCAGCAAATCGGTCACGAAGATCAGGTCGATCGATAATTAGAATCGGCAAATCGATCATGTCACTCGGAATCGGCAATCGGTCACGTCAATCAGGATCGGCAATCGGTCGCGTCAATCAGAATCGATCGATAATTGGAATAGGCAAATCGGTCACGACAATCGGAATCGGCAAATCGGTCACGTCACTCGGAATCGGCAATCGGTCACAACAATCAGGATCGGCAATTGGTCACGTCAATCAGGATCGGCAATCGGTCACGTCAATCAGAATCGATCGATAATTGAAATAGGCAAATCGGTCACAACAATTAGAATCGATCGATAATCGAAATCGGCAAATTGGTCACGTCAATTAGGATCGGCAATCGGTCACGTCAATCACGATCGGCAATCAGTCACGTCAATTAGAATCGATCGATAATCGGAATAGGCAAATCGGTCACGACAATCAGAATCGATCGATAATCGGAATCGGCAAATCGGTCACGTTAATCAGGATCGGCAATCGGTCACGTCAATCACGATCGGCAATCGGTCACGTCAATTAGAATCGATCGATAATCGGAATAAGCAAATCGGTCACGACAATCAGAATCGATCGATAATCAGAATCGGCAAATCGGTCACGTCAATCAAAATCGACCGAACGAGGCCTAAGAGAAGGTCACGATGTGGACATTTAACCATCATTACCCATCAATGTGGCCATTTAACTAACATCGCTCCCAAGTAGTAGCCCACATAGAGTGAAACGTCAAGTAGGCCCACGGTCTCGCACTGAGGCCTAATATACATTATCATGAGCCTCAATTGCATCAAATGAGCCGATTCAAATGGGCCGATCAAATGGGTCCAATCAATTGGGCCGATCAAAGGGGTCGAATCAAATGGGCCGGATACACAACACTACAGGCCTCTACCCATGGGCTCCAAATACATCACAATGGGCCTCAACCCATGAGCCCCGAATACGTGGTATTAGGCCTCCCAAATATAACAAGTAGGCCGCACCATTCATCCATCGATAGATATCATTTTAAAGCATTATCCAAACAATGGATCAGATCAAAAGATCATCTGAACCATATCACAAATGGCAGTGGTGATGATGATTTCCACTATTAAATTCAGTGGGCCCACCGTAGCATTTAATTTCCATCCAGTCTGTTCATAAGGTCACAAAGACCTGGATATAGAGGAAAAATAAATATCAAGTTGGTCCAAAACCCTGTAGCACGAGGGGGGGGGGGTGTTTTAATGGTGGACGTTCATCCCACTGTTTTCTGCAGTGTGGTCCTCTTAATATTAAATCTATCTTATTTTTAGTCTCAAGCCTCGAGACAAGCTAGCCAAATGGATGGACGGCTAGGTAGTCCTCAGCATCAGGGTGGGCCGCTGGATGGCGTGGCTAAAACATATACATTAAAGTGGGATCTCCACCGTCCTAGTCCGCTGACGGTGGAGATGAACAGTCTGGATGATACACATACTCCATGATCAGACCCTCTTGCTGGTGTCTCCACAGCAGGTAGGTAGGACCCACAGAGTTGTTGACGTCAGTGCAACAACCCCACAGGGGGTGCGAGGTACGCCTGTCAATCCGCTTCTAACCACGTCCTAGATTGGACGTTGTACATAGCCGCATATCAAGGTGGGCTCCACCGTCCATAGCTGGACGGCGGATGAATGGATGAGATACATGCCTCTGGTGGGTTCCACGTGGAAGTGTCCCACCATCTCATCCCTTAATTTAAATATAATATAATATATTATATAATATTATATATAGTAACCCACCGTCCAGATGAATCTGGACGGTGCACAATTCTTTTATAAAGGTGGGTTCCACGTGGAAGTGGCCCACCATCATAAGGTAATATAATATAATATATTATACCATATTATATAACAATATATTATATTAATATATGTGTGCGTGTGTGGATGAGAGGGGGAGAGACTAGTGCTCACGTGTGGGTGGGTGCATCCAACATCCAACTGTCCAGAGACGGACGGATAGCCTGGTCAAAGTGCATATATGCGAGGTGGGTCCCACGTGGGGCCCACCCAATCTATTGGTAAGGTCATGCAGACTGGGATGCAGAGAAAAAAAATAAAAGCAAATTCCGCAATGATCCAAAACTTCTGCTAACCTCAGAAGGGTTTCAAGGGTATACGCTCAATCATCACTGGTTCCTGCCGTGTGGGCCACCTGGGCGTCCATTATGGCTGAATTTTTTATGGCCCACGGCCCTAAGGGGTCTCATCAAAATGCACGGTATTGATGTTCCCACACATCACGGTGGGGCCACGGCTGGGACTCCTGCTGTCCGTCCGTCCGCCAGCGTTTACGAACGCTGCTAACAGCAGCAGCGCTTGCTGCAGCAGCATGCATTCCTTTTTCGTTTCTTTTTTTCCTTTTTTTTTTTGTTTTCATGAGGTTTTTCATATGCGGGGCCCGTGTTAGAGAAATTCGTCTCAGCCGTTGGATCCCACGGATCAAGACAGACCCATCAAGCCCAATATTTGAGGTATTTTGGTGTATAGAAACATCAGAGTAGTTTTTAACAGTAACACCACTGTTTTCCCTATGGTATGACCCGTCTGATAATCGGATTGGCCTCGTATTTTGGTTCAACATCTAAAATGAGTTGGGGAACAGAATGGACGGCGTGGATTAGACCGATACATCAAGGTGGGGCCTACATAAGAGGTTCACCGAAAATTTTAAATCAAACTGATATTTTTGTTTTTACATTCAGTACACCACAGTGTCGGTTCACCTTTCACTGATGTCTCAGGTGGGCCACCAGATGTATGGATGGTGTGGATGAGACATACATCAAGTGGGGTCCATCCGAGTGGGCCACACATCACACCAAAAATGAAAGAGAGGGAGAGAGAAGCACCTACCTTATTCCTCCAAATGCTCCAAAGCTCCAAAGGGGTCCCTTCAACGGTGGAGATGAGTTTTTGATGGCCGGATATGGGGGATCTACGGTGAGAGAGGGTTGAGAATTTTGGAGAGCTTGGGACGTCCAAGGTCTTGCTACAATGGTGGAATGGAGAATGGAAAAATGGAAGAGAGAGATGAAGGAGAGAGAGTAATGATGATAGCTCTCTCTCTCTTAGCAAGGTAATAAATGTTTTGGGGAAAAGGGAGTTATTATAGGCTAGGGTCATTATTGCTTTGACTAAAAAAATTTATGGATGGCTTAGGGTGATGTCACCCTTGCCTTGGGAAAAGTGTCATTGTGATAGGTGGGTCCCACCAAAACACAATCAATGGTCCAAGAAGGGCGCGACTTATATCTTTTGATGTACAACACGAATTTCTACATGAAACGCGGCGTTAGAACCGCGGTGATAAGGCGATCGTAACGACACAGGTCTTAGGTCAAGCCGACTCGGAATTACAGGATGACACTCAAGGTCGCGTGCAATTGCTATCTACGCGTCACAGGTCACTGGAATTCGACCGGAAGGACCGCGGAAGCTTACGGAATGATACAGTCTAAGACACGGGTCTCACACTTATTCCAGATCCTGCTTCTCTAGCTAAGCGATTTCTTACTTCAAAAGGGCAATATGATTCTGGATAGTCACCTTGTTATTAGCAAAAGTCTTTAGTTGCTCTCGCAAAGATAGCTGTTCTTGATCGTGACGAGAAATGATAGGAGCAATCTGAGAAACCTTCTCCCTAGAGTATGTAAGTTGTTCCCATACTCCAAAATCCCGGGTGGGATGATCGCAGTTTCAACTGACTTCAAAGCAATTATTGAATTATGGAATCTTAGGAGAGCATCGCGCACGGAAGAAACGTTGACTTTAGCCATCCGTGCAGCACTGTCTAGAATATCTAGAGTAGCCACTAGATCCGACCATTGATCAGGATCTTTAAACATCTAGACAATGGCTAATATGGAGTTCCTAATCAATGCCAATTTAAACACAGGAATCTTCTCAAAAGATAGTACCTCTGATGAAGTCGCAATAGAACCAGAACTCACCATGCCACTTTGAGGTAAGTTCCCTATTAAGAAATAAAAGATATAAAGTTATAGCAAAACCATAAATGCAGATAATATGGAAAGTGTAAATAAGGAAAAGGATATACCTTTTGTTAGTACCGGAACAGTGGAAGGTTGTATCTCTCTAGTAAGAGGGGGATCAGGTCCCACCATCTGAGCAAAAGACGGAGCCCTAGCTTCAGTACTTGAATCAATGGTGGTGGGAGTTGGTAGATCAGTTGATTCTACTAGAAAAACAATTTCGCGCGCCACTGCCCGTGGGGGAAGAGAGAATCTCGGTGAAGCCGCTGGTACGACAGGAGGTAAATCTACAAGGGAAATACTATCTGCCCCAGTTTGACAGTATGCCCACCTGGAATAAAAAATACGTAAGATAGGGAAAGAGAAAGGAATGAAAGCAAACAAAATAGCAAGATTGTCTTACATGGTGAATAACCATATTCCCCGTAGTGTAAGGGTTCATCTTCTTCTTCCCCCACTATGGGTGAAGTCTTTTCAGGAATTGTAGCGCCTTGTACTTTCCAGTACTCAGGTGCTACCGTATAACCAAACTTAGAATAAATATAAGCCTAACTTGAGCAAAAGATCACGTGCATTCTAGCCTAAATCCAACGGTTGAAAGTAATTCATACCCATAATTAGGCCGTCCATCCGCCAATTTTAGGAATGAACCACTATATCATCTAGTAACCTTATGTTTAGGTTCCAACCACCCTAATAGACTAATCGCTTGATGGACGAATCAAACCACTCATTACCATCATCAAACCCTAGATCATCAAGTTTACTATTCATCAGGCCACGTCACTCAATGTTGAAATCCCTAGCATAACCAGATAATCCGATCATCTGATCAGGATGATAACCGTCAAATTCTTCTAGAATTAACTAAGAACCCTATGAATCATTAATTGATCTGACCATCAAATCATCATAAATCATAAAATAACCATCTGATTTTGGACGTCCACTTAGTATGGCTCACTTTACTGTTAAAATTAGTCAAAGGATGAGGTACATAACTCGAGGCGGTTTACTCACCCAAAGGAATACTTCTAACTAGCGGTAGTGTAACGCACTAAATTTCGGGGGTCGAGCAAAACTCTACTCCCGAGATCCAACGCATCACTTATGCAACATGGATAATGATGTTTAGATGTCATCCATATCAATGCATTAAACATGAGTGAGATTATACTAAAACAACATATCATACTCCAGAGATAATGAATTAAGCAAGCGGAAGACTGGAATATATGTATTGAAATAAGTAAGCGGTTATCTGTAACATCCTAAAAAATCGAGGGTTGAGCATAACTCAACTCTCGAGTTTTCAGAACATCACTTATGCAACATAGATAGTGATGATTGAATGTTGTCTGTATTAGTGCATTGAACATGAGCGAGATTAAGCCAAAACAGAATATCATACTCCAGAGACAGTTAAATTGCAAGCGGAAGACTGTGATAGATAGATAACATATATAAACTATGGTGAGTCTCCAGAGTGTGATAATGTTACCAGGTTAAAGAATTACAAGTACCGTTCAAATTATACCAAATGTGTAGTGTCATCTAGTCAACATCCCTGTAACCCCGTCGATCAAGGCACTGCTCACATGAAGCCGCTCGAAAACCACATATACGAGAAAGCATCCTCGTCGTCACAAAAGACCGGCTCCGCCTCAGGAGTAACGTCGCCATCTGCAATCAGACAAAGTCTGGTGGGTGTTCGGAATACTGTCCCGTAACGTGGGAGTGAGTGATCAACTCAGTGGAACAATAAAGCATAGGTTAACATGTTATCAATTCAGTCAAGCAGTAATGATAAAGCAGTAAAATCAAACACTCCTAACTACTCTTATTAATGCAAGTATGAAATGACATGATGTATGCCCTCACCACACCCTCTCTCGTGTGACACCATCTTATGTTCGCGGCATGCTTTCTTCCCTCAGTGCTCCACATCTTCCAAGCACATGCAATGCATGATGAGCATGATTACCGAGTATTTATTAGTCCATTTCAAACAGCAGGATTGGGAAACTAAGGTACCTCCCTTGTATCATTCCCAAACATGATCCATTCTAGGGTCGTCAGTCCTAGTTAATATCAGACGATGGTGTGTTTTCTAGGTCACTGCAAAGGCTGCCAGGGCTGTTACGCACAAAGGTTACACCACTCCCCCATCACCTCTTTAACGATTCATCACTATACAGAAACAGGCCTAGTTTATACTCTGTTACTACGGGAAGGCTCATCGCATCACCGCAGATTTAGAGTATGCTCGAGGTCACTCCACTGACACCCTACCAACTGGCAGTCTATTTTCAAAGCCAGATCAGTCCGCTTATTGAGAATGGAATCCGGACGCAACCCGACTGGGGACCACAGCCAGGCTGTGCCAGCGTAGGCCAACAGCACGAATATAGTGTCCCATACCACCAAAATCAGCTCACGAGTCTGGTTGCTTAATGGTCACTACGGGGAGGCACGTGGCCCCAGCGTAAGCCGACAGCTCGACCACGGTGTCCCATACCACCATGCCCGGCTCATGAGTCTTAGCGGATCGAGGTACCATGGTTAAAAGGGATTTCACTGGTAAGTTTGGTACCCTAGGTTCAAGCAGTAGCGTCCAAACATGGTGAACATACATAAGACAGATCGGGTTGCTTGACGAGCTTGGCTAGCTCGAGCGCACAACAAGTTGAGCGATATGAAGCGCATAAGCACTTCGTGTGGCCAACCACTATAGCCAACCGAAGTACGACTCGGGTTCGTCGAACACATCTCACGTGGCAAATGAATCACAGCCACGAATTCAATTCTGGTACCGATTGTCTGGACTATAATCATAGCCCCAAACACAATCAATTTTAGATAGATAAAGCAATAATGGATCAAGATTCAAATCATACAACCAAAGTCTGATATTATCCGTTTAGGGCTGCCAGGGCTGTTACACGCATTCGTTGCTCCACTCCCCCATCACCCATGACGGATCATACAACGTAAACATGAATTTAACATATGCTTTACATAGATAAAATCATACAATCAATTGAGCATGTTATGAAGTACAACATAAGCATGAGTTTGTACATATTCAATTCCTAATCAAACAGATATCTAAAGAAATCATACATATAGTTAAAGAAGTTGAGAATCATATCTCAACACCCATAAACATTTCAATTTACTAACTACTACTCATTCAGACATTTCAACAAACACTTTAAAATACATACATTAACATACATGACATATGTTGACCACATAGGCATTAGGCCAAATCCTTTCACTAGGGAGTTACCCCAATCATAACACGCGTACACCCACGACGGATAGTCATGGGAAGTAGGAATCCAAGTTCCATATTCATTTGAACATTTTCACAAACACTTGGGCTACCCATTTCACAATATATACCATATAGTGGCCGTGGCGTGATTCAGGGCAAATCCTTTCGTCAAAGGGGTATTGCCAATACAACAATCATATATCCATGACAATTAGTCATGGCGAGCACGAATGAGAATTCTATACTCTTTCAGTCATTTTCACAAACACTTAGAATACACTATTACAACATACATGGTGTATGCTAGCAAAACATGTATTAGGGCTATCCTTTCTCCAAGCGAGTATTTTATCCATGTATAACATATTCATATAGAAAATAATCATGACAAATACATCTCCAAAATTTATACGTATACGGTATTTTCTAGAATACACAATTTCAACATACTTAGTTTATATAAGCAAAACATGTATTAAGGCGAGTCCTTTCGCCAAACAGGTAATTTATCCATATAATATATTTATATGACAAATAATCATGTCATACACATTTCAAAATTTATACGTATACGGTACTTTCTACAAATACCTGGAGTATGTAGAATTCCATATTTTTCATCTTTAATCGAAACGGAAAACAGACAGCACTTTGTACATGTGCAATTACATGCAGATCATGAATCTATCATTATCTGACATTGAAAGCGTTGAAAACCATAACCTATACACCTAAAGTCTGCACCTTTTGTCGTAGAATCGTAACGGAGTCGATAGGTTTGCTAAGCTTTCGTATATGGCAGTTTGGTAACCTATACAACGAAATAGGTTAGCTATTTCATAACCTACAACCCTTACAACTCCAAAACAGATTAGGGTTAGGGTTTCTTACCTAAAAACGGGGCTGGAATCACCGGGAAAGCGATTAGAACAAAGCGGTGTAGCTCGTATAGCGGCTGGGAAGAGTGGCAGGGAGAAACTCTCACTGCTCCCACACTTTCTCTCTCTTTTCTCTCTCTTTTCTCTCTCTCAATCTCAAATTCGTATGGCTGCCAAGAGAGAGGGTTTAAGGTCCTTATATAGTCTAAAAACTCACCGAAATAGACTCCAGGTCAAAGTATACTTAGGTTATAACCAAAGTGAGCTGGTTTCAGCTCAATGGAGGACTTCTGGCGGGCCTCCTTGAGCCAAAGTCAGACTTAAGCTCACCAACGCTGGATCTACGTTCTATTAAGTTTTCGTTTTGGTTAGGATTCCAGATCACGCGTGGCGGACCAGTTTCAGTTCAACGGTCAGCGGATCTCGATCGGAGATTCCGAGTACATGTAAATGTGTATGAAATTTCTCCTGATCCGAGGGTGTAATTTGGTCTGATTCTGACGTTCTGGTTGCTTAAAACTGATCCGCAAGTGAGAGGTGCCAGATTACTATTTAAGATATTTTATTTTGAATTAATTTCACATTTCTCATACTCTTCACTCCGAGCTCAAGCGAATAGCGCTGGGTCACTATCTTGATTTGATTTTGGAGATGGTTGTCAAGCCCAGCGAGGCGGTCCTAGTTCCTTAACTTCGTGTTAATCGGACTTCCGACGTGCGGTCCAGATCCGATACGGAGTTTCGAGATGCTCCCGTGAGCAGCCGTTAAATGTGATTGATCCTAAGTTTTAGGGTAACCTAGCATCAATGATTATACAACTTTTGGGTCTTACAAATCGTATTTAAAGTGATTGGTGCTAATTTCACAGGCACCCTAGTTTAACACTAGCTAAATCTCGCTTAATTTCTAAAGGGTTTAGTCCTGTAAGATTTCTGTCTGAGGTGGTACCTGGGCCTTTGTAGTTTGTATATAAAGTGATCCGAGTTATACTACTTAGCTAGTTTAAGTTAATGTCTAGGATGAAAGTACTTTGAAAAATTGAAAGGTCAATAAGGTGAAGGATGGGATTTGTGAAAGAAATGGGTTCACAAGCGATTTTAGCCTTTGAGACTGAGTTTTGACAAGTTGATAAGGTGTTAGGATCGACCCATTGCCTAAGGACGTCTAATCCCAGGTTGGCAAAAATCCGGGATGTTACATTATCTGTCTCCAGAGTATGATAATGTAACAGGGTTGAATATATACATTTATTGTTTCAAATTTTACAAAATAGCAAATTATAAAGTGTCCAACTAATCCATACATCCCTGTAATCCCGTCGATTCAACACGAGGTCTACATAGACCCGCCTGAGAGCTGGACGTAGGAGAATTTCTCCTCCTCATCCATATAGTCCTGCTTCATAGTATAGACTCCATCATCACCAGCATCTAAACCAGAGTCTGGTTGGTGTTTTAAAATACCATCCCAGGTGGGAATGAGTAGCTAATTCAGTGGAACTATAAAGCAAAGGTTAACATGTTATCAAGTCAATCAAGCAGTAATGATAAAACAATACATCAAATAATCTTAGCTACTCTTATTAATGCAGGAATGATATGAGGAAATGATGCATGCCCTCACCTCGCTTGCACTCCCTCAGCGACTTCATCTAACGATTACGTATGACAAACTCCCTAAACGTGTGCTTCCTCACCAAAGCACATGCAATGCGATGCATGGTCGTGTTAACCAAGTAATTGATTAGGCTTATTCATACAGCAGATTCAGGAAGCTAAGGTACCTCCCTTTATATCATTAACCCAAATGGAGATCCATATAGGGTCGTCAATCCTAATTAATCACATACGATAGGCAAGTTATAGGGCATCATCCCTGATGAAAGCAGTGGATAGGCAAGTTCAATTGATTATACTCGAGGTCACTACGGGAGGCTCGTCACCTGAACGTATGCTGACAGCTTGAATACAGTGTCCCATACCACCGTATTCGGCTCACGAGTTTGGGTTGCTCACTGGTCACTACGGGGAGGCCTGTCACCCCAGCGTAGGCCGACAACTCGACCACGGTGTCCCATACCACCATGTCCGGCTCATGAGTCTTAGCGGATCGTGGTACCATGTTTGAAACGGGCTTTACATTGATAAGTGGTACCTTAGATTCAAGCAGTAACGTCCATACATGGTAAACACACAATAGGCCAATTGGGTTATTTGACAAGTTCGATTGGTATGAGCGCACGCTGATTTAATCGACATGGAGCGTATAAGCTCTCTACGTGGCCTAACCACTGTCCACAATCGTCGTACGACTCGGATTCATCGAACGTATCCAATGTGGCGAGACTAGTTTGACCACTCAATCGGGAACCGTTACCGATTGCTTAAACTACGTAGTAGTCTCAATCATACTCCATGTAATAGGTAGTCACATGTGATTATCATAACAACATTTAATAAATAATTCAAATATAATTCTCATTTGAGCATTTTATCAAACACATCGAATATGTTATTCTACATATACATTCCATCCATAAATCACGTAGTAGCAATTTAGATTACATAAAGAAAACTATAAATATGGATAAGGTAGTTGGGAATTCTATCTCAACACCCTTATTAAATACAATTCATCGAGCAATTTCTCATTCAAACATTTTATCAAACACTTAGACTACACATTTCTACATAGATGAACTAAATTAGTTATAGCGTATATTATGGAAAATCCTTTCACAAAGGAGTTATCATACATACAACAAACACGTATTCTAGATTAATAGTCATGGCAAGCACAAATCATAATTACAATTTCATTCAAACATTTCAACAAACACATGAAATACATTATATATTCACATAGTTCACACACATATATATAATTTATTGAATACATCATAACTAAGATCATATGGCAGTAATTAAGTCAAACATAAATCATTAGCTAACATTGAAAGCCTTAAAAACCATAACCTAAACGTTTATAGTCCGCACCTTTCGTCAGATTGCTCGTTTCAAACTCGGTTCGAATCCTACGTTCCCGTATACAGAACAATGGTTACCTAAACATTGAAATAGGTTAGATACTTCATCGATTTCTCTATTTGGATTCCTAGACAATATTAGGGTTAAGATTTCTTACCCAAATCAAAGTTGGAATGGTTCGTGTAGCGATGGTGGGGAGGTGAATCGAGGCGTGGAGTTGCGGGAGAGAATCCCAGCAACGATCTCCCACTCTTTCTCTTCTCTCCTCACACTTTTCTCTTCTTTTCTCTCTTCTCTCTCCTAGGGTTAGAGAATTTCGTATGGAATGGGAATGGTGTGGTTTAAGGGCATTATATAGGCCCAAAACTGATGTCAATGGCCCTCGGGCCATGGTATACTTAAGTTATAGCTATATCCGAAGAGTGTCCGTTTCGGGCAAACGGGACTCATCTGGAGGTCCATTACTCACCTACAGCATTGAGCAAGTTTCCTGACCATGGATCTAGAACAAAATGCGATTTCGGTCCGATTGGATTAGCAGATCGACCGTTGAGGACCTGTATCAGTTCAACTGTCATACATACTCGATTAAGGCCACAAGTATACGGACTCATGTATCAAAATTTTCCTGATCCATGGGTGAAGTTTGGTCAAAATCTGATGGTCCGAAGTCTTCAATTTCGCACGTAAGCGAATGGCCCAATTCACTTAAGTTTCAGTGCATTTTCAAAAGATATTCACATTTCTCACACACTTCGCTCAAGGCTCAAGTTGTACGTTTCTGGATAATATTTAGGCTCGATTCCTGCAATAGTTGTCAAGCCCAATAAGACGGTCATAACCCTATAGTTTTGCGGTCATTGGACTTTTGACGCGCGGTCCAGGTTTGATACAAAGTTTCAATGTGCTCCCGAGAGTAACTGGGTTTTGGAATTTCTTCAAGGTTTTGTAAGTAATGTTGAGTTAGCGATTTTAATGGTTTTGGGTCTTGTCATTCGTATAGATAGTGGTCCAAGCGAATCCATAGATTAATTTAATTTAGAACTTAACTAAATTCTGCCATAATTACGACAAAATAAGGTCCTAGGGTAGTTCTACGTCCTTTTCTGGCACTTTTAGTAAGTATATTATTTTAATTATTTTTTTTAGTAGTTCATCATCAAGTCTACTTTATCTTCACCAAATTTTATTAAATTTCGTGTCTTAGAAAATTTCTAAAAATTCTGGAAGTAGCAGCTGTCCAAACTAATAATTTTTAGAAGTTGTCATAAAAATATTGAACCTAGATTTAACTATATTAAAATTTTTATTATATTTTTGCTTATTTTTATATGAAAATATACTTATCAAGATTCAATCTGGCTTTTGAATACATAAATCGGAGTTATATTGAGGGAGATATGACTTTTTGAAGTCAATCGAAAAGTGCAAAAAATTTCAGCGAGGGTCAACCGAATTTCGGTGCACCAGTGGCATGCCGCCATCCGGGCAGTGGCGCCGCGCCCATCTGTTGTGTCTGGTGGTGATTTTGCCACCCGATATTTGAAACAGGTGCATTTTACCAACTGGAATGAGTTATTCGGTGTGCAATATATGATTTTGGGGTAGGAGAAGCTGCTCTATCCAAATAACCTATTTATTTCATGAGATTCCATAAGGTTAATGGTCAAAAACTCATTTTTTGTATTTATTTACTATTTATAGTAAATTTTAGTTTAAGTATTGTTATTCATCATTTAAACTTTAGGATTAGTGTATAATATGAAAGTAATTAGAAAATTTTGAAGAATAAGGTGGTGAAAGGTGAGATTTTTAAAGGAAATGGGTTGAAAATGGGATTTAAGACTTTGGGATTGAGTTCTGAGAAGTCAACAAGGTGTTATAATCGACCCATTGCCTAAGGACGTCTAACCCCAAGTTGGAAAAAATTCAGGACGTTACAGGTAGGCCCTACAAATTTTAATTTAAATAATGATAATAGTAATAACAAGCATTCAAATTCATTCTACTAATACTATTTAGTATTCAAAGTCCATAAGACTGATGGCCCTAGTCATCTAAATGGATTCTTGGGACCCGTTTGCTCATTAAAATTCATCTTAGGATTAACACAACAAGTAGATCAGTGAGAAGCAACAAAATAAGGTGAAATTCACTTAATGCGGCCCATCTGAACATGGGAACCATCTCATCTTGGGTAGGGATGGCCCAAAACCCTATTCGAGATAAATGGATGGAGCGGATATCGGGGGCATCACTGTGGGCCCCACACTTATTGCGCGTGTGCACCTGGGATGGTGCACCCGCAGTGCACCAGACTCCTAATATGGTCAGACAAGCGTTGACCCAGCGCTCGACCAAAATGGAAAATTTTCCCACCTGCGACCATTTAAAACAGATGTGTTTTCTCATCCTCGTTTGATTGGGTTGTGGCCCACCTCCTCTATCCATCTGGGAGATCCAGACTGTTCATCTGATCCCAGAGGTGGGCCCGAACAGATCCACACCTTCCGTACACGTTTGGGTATCCGGACACGTGCACAATCTCAGGCGTAATCCCCTGTATGTGCAGTTGTTCGGCCAAAAATGGAAATTTCGTCTTCCACACGCCAGCTCGATGATCTGAGTGAGGGGAATCCCTCTCATCTCGGATGTCCATTTGATGGCATCTCGGTCGTCCATTGCTTAAGGTTCTCCTAGCAAAACCACTACATGTTTCCTTCTTACCCATCGGATTTGAAAACGGTTTCAGTTAGAACAAATCTAGACCATTTATTTCCAATCTAATGGCTCTGGGATGTTAGGGCAACCAAATATAGGAGGGAGGATTGAGCAGCAACGGGATCCAAACCCATTCTCGTGGCTGCACTCGGAAACCCATCCTTTCTTCCTCCATTCGAACCCACCAACTTGACCTTCTCCAAGCTTTGATGAAGCTCATCTACAAGCTCCCCAGGGTCCATACGGACCATCTGGAAGAAGCCGATTGGAAGGAAAAGCTTTCGTTTGAAATTCGCCATTAATGACCATCACCATCTTCGTCAAGAAGAGATGGTTGTTGAACTTAGTTGCAACCGGTCCCACCACTGGACGTCTCTGGAGAAGATTGGGAAAGAAGAAAAAAAGAGAGAAGAAAGAAATGAGAGAGAGAGAGAGAGAGAGAGAGTGTGTGTGTGTGTGTGTGTGTGTGTGTGTGTGTCAGGCGGACTGTAATGCTGCACCAGGTCGGGCCACGCCAATTCGAGACCGAGTTCGGTCTGAGTTGGGTGGGCCCTGACATGTTCCTAGTCCGTTCCAGGCATCTTGCCAGGCATTCCTTGTAACGCCCTGAAAATCGGGGGCCGAGTAGTCAACTCAACACCCAAGTTCCAAAACATCACTTATGCAACACAAATGCTTATGATTGAATGTTGTCTGTGTTAGTGCAATTAACATGAGTGAGATTATACCAAAACAGTAATTCATACTCCAGATCCATGTATAAACGCAAGCGGAAGACTGAAAGATGTATATAAATGTATATAAAACAAAACAATCCCGGTCTCAAGAGTATGAATACCAACTGAGTCACCATATACATGTATTTGTTCCCGAATCAAAATGACAAAATGGTACAACTGTGATCATGAACCCTATAGTCCCGTAAATCTGGATAGCCTGCGCAAAGCCTCCAAAGAACTGCATAAAGGAAAACTCATCCTGATCTTCATAATAATCAGGGTCAGCCTCCTGTGGATCGTCGGTACCTGCGTCTAAGACAGAGTCTGGTGGGTGTCCAGAACACCGTCCCGTAACATGGGAGTGAGTAGTTAACTCAGTGGAACAATAGAGCATAAGTTAACATGTTATCAAATCAGTCAAGTAGAAATGATAAAGCAATACAAACAACATTCCTAAGTGCTGTAATTAATGCAAGGATGAGATGCGCTTATGATGCATGCCCTCACCAACATACTCCCTCGTGCAGCACCATCTTACGTCTGCGGCATGCTGGCACCCTTAGTGCTCTACATCTTCCATGCACATGCAATTCGATGATGAGCATGATTACCAAGTTATTATTAGTCCATTTCAAACAGCAGTATTGGAAAACTAAGGTACCTCCCTTGTATCATTCCCAAACATGATCCATTCTAGGGTCGTCAAACCTAGATAATCTCATACGATAGTGTGGTTCTAGGATGCTACAAAGGCTGTCAGGGCTGTTACACGCAATCGTTACACCACTCCCCCATCACCTTTTTAATGGTTCATCACTAAATTGATACAGGCCTAGTTCATACTCTATTCACTGCGGTAAAACTCGTCGCCTCACCGCAAATTCAGAGTATGCTCGAGGTTACTACAAAGGGCTCTCACCAATCAGTGTAGGCCGACAGCTCGAATACAGTGTCACATACCACCGTATTCGGTTCACGAGTCTGGGTTGCTCACTGGTCACTACGGGGAGGCATGTGGCCCCAGCGTAGGCCAACAGCTCGACCACGGTGTCCCATACCATCATGCTCGGCTTATGAGTCTTAGCGGATCGAGGTACCACGGTTAACGGGATTCCACTGGTAAGGTTAGTACCTCAGGTTCAAACAGAGGCGTCCAAACATGGTGAACATACAACAGACAGATCGGGTTACTTGACGAGCCTGACTAGCACGAGCGCACAACCAACTGAATGACATGAAATGCATAAACACTTCACGTGGCCTAACCACTGTCGCCAACTGAAGTACGACTCGGGTTCGTCAAACACATCCTACGTGGCGACTGGATCTCAACCACGTACTCAAGTCTGTTACCGATTGTCTGGACTATAATCATAGCCCCAATCACAATCAAACCTTAACCAGAAGCATATAGAGTAAAGCATCATAAATAAAGTAATTCAAGCATGTTAACAAACATGTCATAAAGTATGTTACAAAGCACAATATAAACAAGAAATACAAACACACATATTTCTTAGTAAGCGGTTAAATTAAACAACCAGCATAGAGGAAATCATATACATCTCTAAGGTAGTCGAGAATCCCATCTCAACACCTAGCTGAAGCATTATTATCTAAGCACTTACTCTTACAAGCACTTTCACAAACACGTAGAATACACTATTTTAACATACATAGTGTATATTAGCAAAACATGTATTAGGGCGAGCCCTTTCACCAAGTAAGTATTTTACACATATATAATATTTTCATATAGCAAATAATCATGGCAAACACATTTCCAAAGTTTACATGTATACGGTACTTTCTACAAATACTAGGAATTCAGTATATTCAACATAGTTATCGTATAACCAAAAAGCGAAATGGACAACACTTTGTACATGTGCAATTACATACAGATCATGAATCTATCATTATCTGACATTGAAAGCATTGAAAACCATAACCTATACACCTAAAGTCTACACCTTTTGTCGTAGAAGTGTAACGAGTCGATAGAATCTCAACGCTTTAGTATACGGCAGTTTATCAACCTATAGCACGGGATACGTTAGCTATTTCGCTACTTAAATCAATTTAAACCCCAAAACAGGTAATGGTTAGGGTTTTCTTACCTAAGAACGAAGCCAGAATCACCGGGAAAGCAATTAGATCGGAGTAGTTAAGCATGTATAGCAGCAGAGTAGAGCGGCAGGAAGACTGTCCCACATCTCCCACACTTTCTCTCTCTTTTCTCTCTTCTCTCTCCTAGGTTTTCTCAAATTCGTATGGAATGAGAGAGTGAGGGTTAAAGTCCTTATATAGGCTAGAAACTCACGGAAATAGACTCGGGAACAAGGTACACTTAGGTTATGTCCAAAGCGGCTCCGTTTCGATCCACCGGAGCACTTCTGGTGGCCCCTTTTCTGTGTGCGGTCGGATTTAAGCTCATAGACACTGGATCTAGGTTCAGCTAAGGTTTCGTTCCAGTCGAGTTTCCAGATCGCACGTGGCAGACCAGTTTCAGTTCAACGGTCAGTGAAACTCGATCAGAGATTTCAAGTATATGGACATGTGTATGAAATTTCTCCTGATCCGAGGATGTATTTGGGTCAGATTCCGACGGTCTGGTTGCTTATAAATTGTCCGTAAGCGACACGTGCCAGATTACTTAAATCATTTTGAATTTAATAAGAAAATCTCATTTTCTCACACTCTTCACTCCGGGCTCAAGCGAATAGCGATGGGACACTATTTGGATTTGATTTTCGAAATGGTTGTCAAGCCCAAAAAGGTGGTCCTAACCGTTTAACTTCGCGTTAATCAAACTTCCGACGTGCGGTCCAGATCTGATATGGAGTTTCAATGTGCTCCCGAGAGCAACTGGGTAATGAGATTGATCCTAGATTTTAGGGTAACCTAGCGTCAATGATTCTACAAGTTTTGGGTCTTACAGATCATATTTAAAGTGGATCGAGCGGATTTCGTAACTAATCTAGTTTAGCACTTAGTTACTTTGTGAAGGATAAGGTAGTGAAAGGTGAGATTTGTGAAGGAAAAGGGTTAACAAGCGATTTTTAAAGTATGAGATTGGGTTCTGACATGTTAATAAGGTGTTAGGATCGACCCATTACCTAAGGACGTCTAATTCCAAGTTGGCAAAAAATCCAGGAGGTTACATTCCTAGTGGTGGAAGCTGAGAGGAGAAAGAGAGATAGGAAGAGAAGACGAAGGGTCGGGAAGAAGAAGATGGTGAGGTGAGAGAGGAGGCAGCGGCGGTCACTACACTACACCAACCTGAGCCTGCTTGGTTCTTGCCGTGTCCAGGCTCAGTTGAAGTGTGGGCCTAGCCCAATCTAACAGGAGAAGAGATGTAACGCCCTGAAAATCGGGGGTCGAGCATAAACTCAACTCCCGGGTTCCAGAACATTACTTATGCAACAAAATGAATGATGATTGAATGTTGACTGTATTCGTGCATTGAAAATGAGTGAGATTAAGCCAAAACAACATATCATACTCCAGAGACAGTTAAATTTGCAAGCGGAAGACTGTGATAGATAGATAAAACATATAAACTATGATGAGTCTCCAGAGTGTGATAACATTATCAGGTTAAATAATTACAAGTACAGTTCTAAAATATACCAAATGTGATGAAGTGTAATGTCTCCTATCCTAAGTACTATAGCCCCGTCAATACAATATCAGGTCTTCATTGACCTGCCAGAGAGATACAGAGAGGAGAACTCCTCCTATCATCATAGAAGTAGTCCGGCTCTGCTTCACAAGCATCGCCATCACCTGAAACTCAACAAATCTGGTTGGTGTGTACAACACCGTCCTGTAACGTGGGAGTGAGTGATCAACTCAGTGGAACAATAAAGCATAGGTTAACATGTTATCAACTCAGTCAAGCAGTAATGATAAAGCAGTACAATCAAACAATTCTAACTACTCTTATTTAATGCAAGTATGAAATGACATGATGTATGCCCTTGCCAAACCACCCTCATGCGACATCATCTTACGTTCACGAATGCATCCATCCCTCAGTGCTCCACATATACCAGGCACATGCAGTGCGATGATGAGCATGATTACCGAGTAATTATTAGTTCATTTCAAACAAGTATTGGGAAACTAAGGTACCTCCCTTGTATCATTCCCAACATGATCCATTCTAGGGTCGTCAATCCTAGTTAATCTCATACGGTATTATGCTTCGAGAGGCATCGCGAAGGCATCGCAAAGGGCTCGTCACCCATCAGCACGGATACAGATCTCACAGTATGCAGCTCAATTGCTGACCGTCAGCTCGAATACAGGTCTCACCGTACTCGGCTCAATCGCTGGCCGTCAGCTCGAATACAGGTCTCACCGTACTCGGCTCAACTCATACTCTAGTTGCTGTGAAGGGCTCGTCGCCAATCACAGACCTAGGAGTATACTAGAAGACACTACAGAGGACTTGTCGCCTGTCAGCACGAGTACAGGTCTCACCGTACTCGGCTCTCGCCGTAAGTGTCGACAGCTCGAATAGTGTCCCATACCACCGTATTCGGCTCACGAGTTTAGTTGCTTAATGGTCACTACGGGGAGGCATGTGGCCCCAGCATAGGCCAACAGCTCGACCACGGTGTCCCATACCGCCATGCCCGACTCATGAGTCTTAGCGGATCGAGGTACCATGGTTAAAAGGGATTTCACTAGTAAGTTTGGTACCCTAGGGTCAAGCAGTAGCGTCCAAGCATGGTGAACATACATAAGACAGATCGGGTTACTTGACGAGCTCAGCTAGCTCGAGCGCACAACAAGTTAAACGACATGAAGTGCACAAGCACTTCGCGTGGCCAACCACTATCGTAAACCAAAGTACGACTCAGGTTCGTCGAACACATCTCACATGGCAACTGAATCACAGCCACGAATTCAATTCCGGTACCGATTGTCTGGACTATACTCATAGCCCCAAACACAATCAATTTTAGATAAATAAAGCAGTAATGGATCAAGATTCAAATCATACAATCAAAGTCTGGTATTATCCGTTTAGGGCTGTTAGGGCTGTTGCACGCACTCGTTGCTCCACTCCCCCATCACCCATGACGAATCATACAACGTAAATATGAATTTAAACATATAAAATCATAAAAGCAGTTGAGCATGTTATGAAGCACAACACAAGCATGAGTTTGTACATATTCAATTCCTAATCACACAGCTATCCAAGGGAATCATACACATAGTTAAAGGAGTTGAGAATCATATCTCAACACCCTTATACATTACAATTTACTAACCACTACTCATTCAGACATTTCAACAAACACTTTAAAATACATACATCAACATACATGACATATGTTGATCATATAGGCATTAGGCCAAATCCTTTCACTAGGGAGTTGGCCCAATCATAACACAAGTACACCCACGACGGATAGTCATGGCAAGCAGGATTCCAAGTTCCATATTCATTCAGTCATTTCCAAAAACACTTGGGCCACACATTTTAATATAAGTAGTGTATATAGGCCGTGGCATGATTTAGAGCAAATACTTTCGTCAAAGGGGTATCGCCAATACAACAATCATATATCCATGACAATTAGTCATGGCGAGCACGAATGAGAATTCTATACTCATTCAGCCATTTTCACAAACACTTAGAATAACTATTACAACATACATGGTGTATATTAGCAAAACATGTATTAGGGCTATCCTTTCGCCAAGCAAGTATTTTACGCATATATAATATATTTATACAACAAATAATCATGGCAACCACATCTCTAAAATATATATGTATACGGTACTTTCTACAATACAGTATTTTCTACATACATAGTGTATATTAGTAAAACATGTATTTGGGCGAATCCTTTCGCCAAATAAGTATTTTATCCATATATCGTATATTCATACAACAAATAATCATGTCAAACACATTTCCAAAATTTATACGTATATGATATTTTCTACTAATACCTAGAATATGTAAAATTCCATATTTTTCATCTTTAATCGAAACAGAAAACAGACAGCACTTTGTACATGTACCATTGCATGCAGATCATGAATCTATCATTATCTGACAATGAAAGCGTTGAAAACCGTAACCTATACACCTAAAGTCCTCACCTTTTGTCGTAGAATCGTAACGAAGTCGATAGGTTTGCTAAGCTTCCGTATTCGGCAGTTTGGCAACCTATAGAACGAAATAGGTTAGCTATTTCACAACCTACAACTGTCTAAACCCCAAAAAAGAGGGTTAGGGTTTCTTACCTAGAAATGACGCCGGAAACGCCGGGAAAGCGATGAGAATCAGGCGGTGGAGCCCGAATAGCGCCAGGAAGAGTGGCAGGGAGATTCTCCCACTGCTCCCACCTTTTCTCTCTCTCTTTTCTCTCTCTTATCTCAAATTCGTATGGCTGCCATGAGAGAGGGTTTAAGGTCCTTATATAGCCTAAAAATTTACTAAAATAGACTATGTTCAAAGTATACTTACATTATAACCAAATCGACATTGTTTTAGTTCAAAAGAGGGTTTCTGGCGGCCCTCCTTGAGCCAAAGGTCGGACTTAAGCTCAGTAACGCTGGATCTACGTTCTATTAAGTTTTCATTTTTGTGGGATTTCCAGATCACGTGTGGCGGACCAGTTTCAGTTCAACGGTCAGCGGATCTCGATCGGAGATTCCGAGTACATGTAAATGTGTATAAAATTTCTCCTGATCCGAGGGTGTAATTTGGTCTGATTCTGATGGTCTAGTTGCTTAATACTGATCTGCAAGTGAGTGGTACCAGATTACTATTCAAGATATTTTATTTTGAATTAATTTCACATTTCTCACACTCTTCACTCCGAGCTCAAGCGAATAGCGCTGGGACACTATCTGGATTTGATTTCCGAGATGGTTGTCAAGCCCAGCGAGGCGGTCCTAGTTCCTTAACTTCGTGTTAATCGGACTCCCGACGTGCGGTCCAGATCCGATACAGAGTTTCGAGATGCTCCCGAGAGCAGCCGGGTAATGAGATTATCCTAGATTTTAGGGTAACCTAGCGTCAATGATTCTACAAGTTTTGGGTCTTGCAGATCGTATTTAAAGCATTGGTGCTAATTTCACAGGTACTCTAGTTTAGCACTTTAATTCTCGCCTAATTTCTAAAGGATTTAGTCCTGTATGATTTCTGTCTGAGGTGGTACCTGGGCCTTTGTAGTTTGTATATAAAGTGATCCAAGTTATACTACTTAGCTAGTTTAGGATAGTGTCTAGGATGAAAGTGCTTAGAAAAATTGAAAGAACAAGGTAGTGAAGGGTGAGATTTGTGAAGGAAATGGGTTCAGAAGCGACTTTAGACTGTGGGGTTCAGTTCTAACGAATTAATAAGGTGTTAGGAGCAACCCATTGCCTAAGGACGTCTAATCCCAGGTTGGCAAAAATCCGGGATGTTACAATCTACCCCCCTTAAAACAAAATTTCGTCCCCGAAATTGGCTAAGGGTAATAAGGGAAGATTTCTATTATTTTATTTGCCTAAGACCGATTGATTCCAAGTTTCTATGCGTGGTAGGGTATAGACTAGCTGGTTCATTTTAGTCTACCCCCTTAAAACTTAATTCTTTATCCATTTCTCATACCCTGATGGTTTGCTACCATTTATTTCTTTACCTATTTAGAGTCTCGATGACAAGTCCCAACAATTTAGAGTAAGATAGCTGTTTTCATTGTTTGACCAACACGGAGAGATGGTAATAGTGGGCTCAATCCCGATACATTGATCATCTACCGGGCCAGGGTAGGAAGCTCATCGTATCCCTTCCGAATCCTGGTGGATCCTAGTTTTCTGCTCGGCCAAGCAGTGAGTCCATTGGTAGTCACCCAGGATTGAGAATTGGGTCAAGCCGCGAATGTTTCGCAATTGTATATTTCAGTAACTCCGTACTCCGATCACTCTAGAAACGTAGGGAGTGTCCATCATTGAAAGGCTCAAATGGTCTATGTCTAAGGTTGCCCTTTAAGTCTTAGTCCAAGAGAGTCCTCGTTATCATCTATGTCAAAGGAAATGATAAACCAAATCGTACTATATCATCCTAAAACGGTTTCTCATAGTAGAACTTACTAGGGCTTCTATAATGTTCATATTTATCGAGCACCGTTTCGATCCTGGGCCAGTGGGGTAGGGTCCACCACGTTTCCGCTGCGCCACCCAGATCAAAGAGATGTATTAGGTGACCTAACTAGATTGGGCTCATAATGTTCTACCCCCCTTAAAATTTATTTTCACCCTCAAGGCTCAAGAGCTATGTCCTGATCCGTATGTCGGAACAAGGTGTAATTTATAACCTATCCTTGACATGAAATGGGAAATACATTGGTCTGCCTTTCATCGACAATGTGTACTATGGCATTGATACGCATGGGTATCGAGAGGAGCTAAAAATGATGGGTAATGTGGTTGATGTCAAGGGCAGGTGTGAGTTTGAGGCAAGATGCCTAATTCTACCAAGGGGTTTTGTCGCGGTTCAGACTTATCCTATTTAATGATGTCTAGCTTAACAGGCAGGCTATCTTTCTTCGTTCATAAGAACAATATGTATGCCGACATGGCATGCGATTTGAGACCTAATTCCTAACTAATTGTTGCCCATTTGGTTAATTCCTTGGGGCCTAAAAGAAAATCTCTATTGGCTATATGTTCTTAACACTTCTCGAAGACGAAGTTATAAACTTTTAGTTGTAAGTGGTCGGGCCAACACGGAAGGAATGTTGTGTAGTGGGTCTGAGTCGGATACATGGACCTCCTGCCTAGCTAGAACAGAAAGTTGCCATATCATTTCTTAATCCTAGTCGATCCCGACCTTCTGCTTGATCAGAGCATAGGGTTCATTGGTCACTACCAGGATTGAGAATTCGATTCAAACCGGCGAATACCTCGCTTATATGTAGTTTCTCTACTCCGTGTTCCCGATTGTACTAAGTCCTCGAGAAGGAAATTCTAAGGGATGTAATGATTGGACCTAACATTGAATCCAAGGGATATATAGGTTTTCTCTAATCGTGAATAGTTTCTACGTCAAACAAGCTCCCTAAGAGTTACTAAGGAAGCCTAAAGTATTAAGGGGATTCAACAACGGAACGGGTCTCGCTCCAACCTATTCATGCCAACTAACTACGTCTATCACTCAATTATCTTAACATTGTTAGTCGTTTACATTTCTTAGTCTAATCAGCAGCCTAGGCTCAACTTATGAGCAGCGGTAATCCACTAGTTGTAATCTAAAGTCTATGCTTATACACCAGATGATTTTATACCCTTTCTAAATAAAGAAATTGTTTTATCGCCTAGGGTCAAAGTTGTCTGATTGGAATTGGGTTGCCGGAACTCGAATTTAACTACGCACGAGCATTTCACACATGTTCATACTAGCTAAGAAGATCCTGGGGTTTAAATTATTAATTTGTTGGATTTCCTATACGGTCAGGTCTGTCGAAAACTAGGAGTACCGCCCTAGGTCCAAACTCTAAGGGTCATATTTGTCAAACACCATTTACTCTAAAAGCTTAAGCTATCAGAGTGGGTGGGTTAATGTATATCAAGGACTTTATCACTTCAACACTATTTGGCCAGTAGTCTTAAGTTATATTAAATGGACTGCATACTAATTCTACTTTGGGATTGGGATGGCATGGTTGGTAGGAGGGTGGGTGGTAAAAATTATTGGTATAGGCTTTGAAAAATGAGCCTCGTGTCGGAAAGTGTGAGATGGGATTTCCAAATCCCAGAATCGGAATTTCTAAGTGTATTTGAAAGGAAATCTCAGATTTACTTTTTATTGCATACATTCTAAACATGGTGTCGGAAAACATGGGATACACCCAATCTAGGGACCATACCTACACATACATTTATTATTACTATACAATTTTATTCACCTAACTCACCTAATGCAGTTTGACCGAACGGGCCCTAAAGGAGAAAAGGGCTGGAGTTTTGGGTACCATAATTTGTTCTCATCAGGGGTTGTAGAACGCAACTGACAAGAAGGAAAGAAAGGAAAATGAAGAAAATGGATGGGTTAGAGGCTTGCACGATTTTGAGCTTCAAATGGGGGTGTGAGAGCTCAACGTGAAAGAAAAGGTAGGGTAGGAGGTTGGGGTTGCTGTGATCGATGGAAGTGCGTGAATCATGGTCGAATATGGTGGATTGAAAGATTGGAGGAAGGATTTGAGGAGAAAAATGAAATTGGAAGGGAAGGGAGTTTGGAAAGGAGAAGTGTGAGAGAGAGGGGGCTACAGACCTAAAAATCGAAAACTCCAGCACATTCCGCACACACCACACGTGTGGGGAGGTCGGGCCGACCATTCCCAGGCCCGGCCCAACACCAGCCGAGCCACCCGACCGCTGTCGACCGCGGTGACCGCAGTTCCACCGCGGTCCGCCTTGCCCGACACCGCACCGCCGCAGTGGGGCGGTGTTCACCTTCTCCCCAAGGTGCCAAATGCACCCTGGGTCCACTTGTTTCACTCCCGGATTGACGCGTGTGGCCCCCCGACTCCATTTCAAGTCGTTACGGGTCAAATTGGACGTATCTTGCAATCCGGAATGAGTTATCCGACGTAAAATATATGAATTTGGGGTAGAACGAGCTAATGAAGCCAACCAACCATGCATTGCAGGGTTGTGCAGCCCGGAATTGCGGAAAACCCTCCGATTGATGGTCGTTTCCCGTTTCAATTTCGTTTTACTAAATATAGTTTTAGTTTAATTACTCTTCATCGGTCGAGCTTTAGGAGTTACGCCCATCATACAAGGACTTAGAATAATTAGGAGGATGGTTTGGTGAAGCCAAATAGGACACTTACTATTTTTGCTGAGAACCTTGCACACTTGTAGACATCACGACCTTATAGTAAGTCGCGAATTCTAGGAGTTTTAGTTGTAGTTTGTTTCTGATTTCTTTCCCATTACTTGGTATCCCTATTTAAAGGGTTGTGAACTCATTTTTTGCATCATTCATTATCAATTTCGAATGTATTAGAATTTATTTATATTGTCTGTTTCTTTCCTCATGGATTCGGGAAGTCCTTGTGAGGAGTCCAGAGAAGCTCCGAGGATTCGGAGTAGTTATCATCATCACTCTTATCCCATATTCTACCAATTTCAACGGTTGGGGTGAGGTGGATTGTAATCTAGAAGCATCTATAGACGGTCTAGGAATGTTTTAAGGTCGACCCGTGCGACCATGGTTGAATATGGACTCGATTTCGGCGTTCGACTTTATTGAACTTCGCCGATTGGCGAAATCGGAATACCTATGACAGTTTTTATGTTCCGTCACTCCCTCCTAAGTCAGAATGCGTCAGTGTGCGTCGTGTTACCAGAACCCAGGCCCGGTTTAATCCAAATCATGCTCTGATACCATCTTGTAACACCCTGAAAATCGGGGGTCGAGCATAAACTCAACTCCCGGTTCCAGAACATCACTTATGCAACAAAATGAATGATGATTGAATGTTGACTGTATTCGTGCATTGAACATGAGTGAGATTAAGCCAAAACAATATCATACTCCAGAGACAGTTAAATTGCAAGCGGAAGACTGTGATAGATAGATAAAATATATAAACTATGATGAGTCTCCAGAGTGTGATAACATTACCAGGTTAAATAATTACAAGTACAGTTCTAAAATATACCAATGTGAGGAAGTGTAATGTCTCCTATCCCAAGTACCATAGCCCCGTCAATACAATATCAGGTCTTCATTGACCTGCCAGAGAGATACAGATAGGAGAACTCCTCCTATCATCATAGAAGTAGTCCGGCTCTGCTTCACAAGCATCGCCATCACCTGAAACTCAACAATCTGGTTGGTGTGTACAACACCGTCCCGTAACGTGGGAGTGAGTGATCAACTCAGTGGAACAATAAAGCATAGGTTAACATGTTATCAATTCAGTCAAGCAGTAATGATAAAGCAGTACAATCAAACAATTCTAACTACTCTTATTTAATGCAAGTATGAAATGACATGATGTATGCCCTTGCCAAACCACCCTCATGCGACATCATCTTACGTTCGCGAATGCATCCATCCCTCAGTGCTCCACATCTACCAGGCACATGCAGTGCGATGATGAGCATGATTACCGAGTATTATTAGTTCATTTCAAACACAGTATTGGGAAACTAAGGTACCTCCCTTGTATCATTCCAAACATGATCCATTCTAGGGTCGTCAATCCTAGTTAATCTCATACGGTATTATGGTTCGAGAGGCATCGCGAAGGCATCGCAAAGGGCTCGTCACCCGTCAGCACGGATACAGATCTCACCATATGCGGCTCATTTGCTGACCGTCAGCTCGAGTACAGGTCTCACCGTACTCGGCTCAATCGCTGGCCGTCAGCTCGAATACAAGTCTCACCGTACTCGGCTCAACTCATACTCTAGTTGCTGTGAAGGGCTCGTCGCCAATCACAGACCTTGGAGTATACTCGAAGACATTACAGAGGACTTATCGCCCGTCAACATGAGTACAGGTCTCACCGTACTCGGCTCTCGCCGTAAGTGTCGACAGCTCGAATAGTGTCCCATACCACCGTATTCGGCTCACGAGTTTGGTTGCTCAATGGTCACTACGGGGAGGCATGTGGCCCCAGCATAGGCCGACAGCTCGACCACGGTGTCCCATACCACCATTCCCGGCTCATGAGTCTTAGCGGATCGAGGTACCATGGTTAAAAGGGATTTCACTAGTAAGTTTGGTACCCTAGGTTCAAGCAGTAGCGTCCAAACATGGTGAACATACATAAGACAGATCGGGTTACTTGACGAGCTCGGCTAGCTCGAGCGCACAACAAGTTGAACGACATGAAGTGCATAAGCACTTCGCGTGGCAACCACTATCGTCAACCGAAGTACGACTCGGGTTCGTCGAACACATCTCACGTGGCAACTGAATCACAGCCACGAATTCAATTCTGGTACCGATTGTCTGGACTATAATCATAGCCCCAAACCAATCAATTGCAGATAGATAAAGCAGTAATGGATCAAGATTCAATCATACAATCAAAGTCTGGTATTATCCGTTTAGGGCTGCCAGGGCTGTTGCACGCACTCGTTGCTCCACTCCCCCATCACCCATGACGGATCATACAACGTAAATATGAATTTAAACATATAAAATCATAAAAGCAGTTGAGCATGTTATGAAGCACACACAAGCATGAGTTTGTACATATTCAATTCCTAATCACACAGCTATCCAAGGAAATCATACACATAGTTAAAGGAGTTGAGAATCATATCTCAACACCCTTATACATTACAATTTACTAACTACTACTCATTCAGACATTTCCAAACACTTTAAATACATACATCAACATACATGACATATGTTGATCACATAGGCATTAGGCCAAATCCTTTCACTAGGGAGTTGCCCCAATCATAACACGCGTACACCCACGACGGATAGTCATGGCAAGCAGGATTCCAAGTTCCATATTCATTCAGTCATTTCAAAAACACTTGGGCCACACATTTTAATATAAGTGTATATAGGCCGTGGCGTGATTTAGAGCAAATCCTTTCGTCAAAGGGGTATCGCCAATACAACAATCATATCCATGACAATTAGTCATGGCGAGCACGAATGAGAATTCTATACTCATTCAGCCATTTTCACAAACACTTAGAATACACTATTACAACATACATGGTGTATGTTAGCAAAACATGTATTAGGGCTATCCTTTCGCCAAGCAAGTATTTTATGCATATATAATATATTATACAACAAATAATCATGGCAAATACATCTCTAAAATTTATGTATACGTACTTTCTACAATACAGTATTTCTACATATATAGTGTATATTAGTAAAACATGTATTTGGGCGAATCCTTTCCCAAATAAGTATTTTCCATATATCGTATATTCATACAACAAATAATCATGTCAAACACATTTCCAAAATTTATACGTATATGGTATTTTCTACGAATACCTAGAATATGTAAAATTCCATATTTTTCATCTTTAATCGAAACAGAAAACAGACAGCACTTTGTACATGTGCAATTGCATGCAGATCATGAATCTATCATTATCTGACATTGAAAGCATTGAAAACCGTAACCTATACACCTAAAGTCCTCACCTTTTGTCGTAGAATCGTAACGAAGTCGATAGGTTTGCTAAGCTTCCGTATTCGGCAGTTTGGCAACCTATAGAACGAAATAGGTTAGCTATTTCACAACCTACAACTGTCTAAACCCCAAAACAGATTAGGGTTAGGGTTTCTTACCTAGAAATGACGCCGGAAACGCCGGAAAAGCGATGAGAATCAGGCGGTGGAGCCCGAATAGCGGCAGGGAAGAGTGGCAGGGAGATTCTCCCACTGCTCCCACACTTTCTCTCTCTTTTCTCTCTTTTCTCTCTCTCAATCTCAAATTCGTATGGCTGCCATGAGAGAGGGTTTAAGGTCCTTATATAGCCTAAAAATTTACCGAAATAGACTTATGTTCAAAGTATACTTACATTATAACCAAATCGGCATTGTTTTAGCTCAAAAGAGGGTTTCTGGCGGCCCTCCTTGAGCCAAAGGTCGGACTTAAGCTCACTAACGCTGGATCTACGTTCTATTAAGTTTTTGTTTCAGTGGGATTTCCAGATCACGCGTGGCGGACCAGTTTCAGTTCAACGGTCAGCGGATCTCGATCGGAGATTCCGAGTACATGTAAATGTGTATGAAATTTCTCCTGATCCGAGGGTGTAATTTGGTCTGATTCTGACGGTCTGGTTGCTTAATACTGATCCGCAAGTGAGTGGTGCCAGATTACTATTCAAGATATTTATTTTGAATTAATTTCACATTTCTCACACTCTTCACTCCGAGCTCAAGCGAATAGCGCTGGGACACTATCTGGATTTGATTTCCGAGATGGTTGTCAAGCCCAGCGAGGCGGTCCTAGTTCCTTAACTTCGTGTTAATCGGACTCCCGACGTGCGGTCCAGATCCGATACGGAGTTTCGAGATGCTCCCGAGAGCAGCCGGGTAATGAGATTGATCCTAGATTTTAGGGTAACTTAGCGTCGATGATTCTACAAGTTTTGAGTCTTGCAGATCGTATTTAAGCGATTGGTGCTAATTTCACAGGTACTCTAGTTTAGCACTAGCTAATTCTCGCCTAATTTCTAAAGGATTTAGTCCTGTATGATTTCGAGGTGTTGTGGTCAGTTGTCTGTCTGAGGTGGTACCTGTTGTAGTTTGTATATAAAGTGATCCAAGTTATACTACTTAGCTAGTTTAGGATAGTGTCTAGGATGAAAGTGCTTAGAAAAATTGAAAGAACAATAGTGAAGGGTGAGTTTGTGAAGGAAATGGGTTCAGAAGCGACTTTAGACTGTGGGGTTCAGTTTTGACGAATTAATAAGGTGTTAGGAGCAACCCATTGCCTAAGGACGTCTAATCGCAGGTTGGCAAAAATCCGAGATGTTACAAGAGAGGAGATAGAGAGGGAGAGACGAGCCTGAGTTATGGCTGACTCGCTGCCAAGTCAGCTGGGTCGAGTTCGGCCCGAGTGGGCTTGTTTCAGTTAGGTTAGGTTTGGTTTAACCCAGCCAGCTTGCTGGTCCTTAGATTTTAAAGGAAAAATAGGAAGAGGGAAGAAAGAAGAGGGAGAAGGAAAGAAGAAGTGCAACGGCTGTGTCAACTCAACTCAACCTCCCGAGTTAACTCGCTGGACCACATCCAATCTCCGTTGAGGTATAAAACCCTCCACCCTCTTATGTTGTAAATCACTTTTGATTATTTAATTAGATGTTATAGCTATTAAACTTGTATTTCTCAAACCTTGACCTTAAGTGAGAGTGTGGATCAAAGTCCACTAGATGATGTGATCAAAACCCTAACTATAGGATAGATTGTAGGTCGAGGTTCATTAGATAGCATAGATAAGACCCTAAATATCATGAATACTAAGCATGAATAGCCACTAACATGTTACGTATATTAGTATTATAAATAGTAAACAAAACTATGATTATTAGACTTCTACATTTTATTTATTATCCTTAAATATTATTACGAATAGTCTCATCACTTTCATTATGGGATTAGTATAATCCTTGTTAAAATGATTATTAGTATTAATCCTTGTTATATTATTATTAGTAGGAATTTTATTAGTATTACTTGCATTATTTAAGAAATTATTAGACATTATAAGAATGATAGATAATATCGGTATGTTTACATATGAACTTGTGAACCATCATTATTAATGTGCTAGCTAATATAAATTATAACACTAACGTTAATGGTTATCTGGTAATTATTAAGATTAAATTATAACTAACACACTAACTACAGTTCGAACCCTAAACATCTAGCCTAGACCTAAACTCTAGGATAAAATCCTAAACAATCTAAACCCTCATTACCTTGAACATAAACAGTGAGTTAATTTGGATCTAATGGCACAATTTCATAACTTATGGTAGGGTCCAAGTATAAGGGCATGCACACTTCCCAATAACACTACAAGGCAAGTTGACATATGAGGTAATGATTTTTCCCCTTGGGCTTTCCATTTCCCATTAGCTAAGTATAGTTTTATTTTAATTTAAATTGATAATTGATATCTCCATTTTATAATGACATGTGTAATTATTGGAATCAAATTGCTAGGTTTCATGCTTAATATTTATCTTGCATATTATCTCATGCTTGTGGATTATTCGTGGATTGCTTATGGAACTTAAACTGGTACATTAGTGGGAAACCCCCACCTATAAATGTACACCCATACTTGGGATGTAACCCGACTGGTTGTGATTGTAATGGACCTTCGGCTTAGTGGTTATTGAGTGGTGGTTTAAATTGATCAATGATGTGGGCCTACCATCCAGGATTGTTGTGTCCAATGGTTTTAAGGATGGTTTCTTATCGCATGGTTTCGATATTGGCCTTACGTAACTTAGTTTTACTAATTGTCATATGTTGCTTAGTTTTGATATTCGCCCTACGTGGTTTTATTTTGGTACTTGCCCTGGATGGGTTCGATGTTTTATTTTATACAACCCTACGGTGGTAAGTCCCATATACTGTAATATGATTGGCCACCAGTCGACAGGTTTCCATTAAATATCCTAAGATGGTAGTCTCATGAGCCGAGATGGTGGTATGGGACCTATGCCCGAGCTGTCGGCCTACACTGGTGACGAGCCCCCATAGTGACCTTGAGCTTATTTAAGACTGGCTTATTGTAACTGAACTAATAATGGTTTGGCTAATCATGTATCCATGCACAGACCAGTGTCTTTCGCTAACGTACGTGATGTACGATAGGGAGTCGTTACACCGCACGTAGTATGCTTTCGCTAACGACTAGCCTCTGTCCGACTGGATTTTTTCCCAGTCAATGATTGCATAGGTGACGAGCCCAAATTCCGCATGGATGAGCATCCCCAGGGCATTGATTACATTCACGCATCCATGCATCTAATAAGACCTGCATCATGTACTGGTTTGTATGCTTTGCTTTATAACTATGCTTACCTAATGCGATAGTGTGTAATCTTGAGGGGAATTCATACTGAGTTGGCCACTCATCCATCTGTTATATAACTGTACAGGTAGCATAGGTGGCTTAGATGATGTATAAGTTCAGACTTGATGAGGAACAGTGCATAGGTGACATGGACACATGGTTGTATTGCCAGGAGGAGTTGCACGATCTTGTGGATTAGATTTTATGTGCATTTGGTTATCTCACTTGTATAATTTGTGAAATTCATGTATTTGTTATTTCGTAGACATTTGTTTGTATAAGTCATTATGGGCAATCTCTTGTACATTCTAAATAAAATACAAATTCTCCTTTATATTGATTTATCCATTCTATGTTAAACTGCTTACTATGAATAAAAGAATATATATATATATATGTGTGTGTGTGTGTGTGTGTGTGTGTGTGTGTGTGTGTGAAATTTTGGCCCTCTATAGGTTAACACTTGGATTTTTGGGAAACAGGTCATATACTCGGGTCCTAAAAACACAGGGCGTTACAGGAAAAGCCTCAGAGGTCGAAAGGATATAGTCATCGCCTTGATCCTCTTTTTCCATCTCATATTCATCAAAAATAGTATTTCTAGATGAGGAAGTTGAACCTTCACTCTCTGAATCTCCTTCGCTAGCTTCTTCAATAACAACCTGTTTCCCTTTAAAAAGAAGAGAGGGCAGAAACAAAGGTCCCTTCTTAAGGTGAAGGGGAAGAAGCTTGAGCACGCGTTCGAGATCTTGTCATTGGTGAAGAAGGACTGGGGTGAACAGTCCTGGGGGCAGGAGAAGAAATCGGTTGATTTTGATGATGGGTAGAAGAGGTTGTCTAGTCCTGAAGATTGGCAACGTTCTCTGACATAGGGGAAGCAGCCTCTGTGATTTCCTCCTTCTCGAGGCAGTCTCGAGGAACTTTTTCAAACTCATGAATGACACCGTGAGCTATCCACCCTTCTAGGGTATTGTCAGGCTTCTTCTCGCGAATAGGTTCATCTACGAATATTTTGATGCAAAGATGACTAGCAAAAGGGGCATGACTCATCTCCACTATGAAGCCTACTCCCTCTTCAATTTTGCGACCCCTAAGCCTTGGTGGTGGAAACCAGATGGACTGGTAGACCTTTCTTTACCAGATAAGATTGGTGAACCCACCATCTCATGTGATTATATGAAGCCCGAGGAATACGGTCGCAGCCTGGGATAATGAAAGAAGAATTAACTCGGTAACCCAACAATTGTTTTCATACCATCGCCCAATTAAATGGAGTCGTACCATAACTCCGCATCCTTCGAGTCACTAGCCCACAATCTTTGGAACTGCCTGATCAAAGCCGAATTGACGAGCAAAACGACTGAGATAGTACGGTTCTCTCTAGAATTTTGTTCCTTCCCTCAACGGGAGACTACACGATCTAATCAACAAAAAGAATGTCCTTTCTCCTAGAGTAAGCGACCCTGTGTTTGACTTGTCTGTGTCTGTTGTGTAGTGGGGTAGGCAGAAATGAAAATAATTAATCTTGGCATTGGAGGAGATTGCATCTTCCACCCAGTCATAGGACCTTTTCGTCATGGATCTCTTTTGAAAGAACCAGAGGGGAATCTGAGAAGGATGAACATAAGCTTTCTCTGGAACTTCAAAGGTCCAAGGGAAATATACGTTAACCAATCGATGAAGTAGTGCCATGGTATGTATGTAGAAGCAAAGCCGATGAAGGGACTTTTTATGTGAGAAGCGATATCTCCAAAAGATCTATAAATTGAACATAGAGCAAGAGGAGCAAGGGAGTATTTAACCCCTTCGGCCATGGCACTGGCTACTACAAATAGTGAGGAGCGGATGGCATCTGCTGACTTGAAGCTAGGAAAAACCACTACGCTTAGCCAATAGGCGATAAATGTTGCAAGCTCCCCATAAAGAGAATATTCAGTGTGCTCTTTTATGTTCTTACGAAGGCCTTCCAACTCTCGCGAGTGATTACCATTAAACCTAGAAGAAAAGGAGAAATAGGTGAAATCAAGATTAATATGTATCGAGACACAATAAAAACACTAATTTGAAAAGAATAAATGTTACTGAAGAGCTCTGTTAAAATGGGCTAGACATTGCATAGGGTGAATCTTGTGGATATTTGGAAACTTGGACATCTCTTTGAAGAGTTCAGTGGTCATTTCCGAAATAGAGGCGATACGGTCAGGCGAAGAGACAAAGGCTAATTCATCGTTGGTGGGGACAAATTCATCGAAGAATTTTCCGGTTATCGGCAGTTTATAGTCCTATGAATATTCAACAACATAATGCTCATTTCGCCTTCAGGTAGATGGAAAGAATTGGTGGAAGGGCACCAGTAATTGAGAAAGGACTTCAGAATGGAAGACTCCTTATAGAAAGGATATAATGTTGCTTCAATCGCGGTGTAGATATCTATCTTGGCTAAGATCTTCGCATGCTTCGCCAGGACTGCCGTGGCCCATTCAGAATAATAATTGTGAGGAGTCAAGAGACCCCTTGTTCTGAATTCTTCAGGACTCCAAATGAGTCGATGTTCACTGAAACGCTATTAGAGCGTCTCATAAAAACAAGTTGGATATAGGCTGTGGGGATCGTAAGATGGGGTGAGAAAGATCATAAAATGAATATCACTAATTTGTTGTCTCGGTTTCGTCGGCTGCAGAATGCCTTCCAATAATCTTGGTTCTCTGAACGACCAAGACTCCATATAAGCTAGCCTTTCTCGATCCAGGTGATCACTAGGCTCGCAGTTCAAAATAGACTAGTGATGATGAAGGCTAACTGGAATCACCACGATACCTTGCTTATAAGGGTTGTTAAATTTTATAACACCCTCAATCGTGCGAACTGACTCCCAGGAGTTTTGTAGCTTCTTCCGATTATGCTCCTTAATTTTCTCTTGGAATTCATGAGCCTTATTCCAGCGAGTCTTCTTTGGTCGGGAAGGGGATGTAGTGTCTTCCCTGGTAGGAGGTTTTTAGCTAATGGTCTGATGATGCACTGTTGATTTCAGCCATTACTCCCAATCGTATTCACGACCATGCTTGGGAGGTCTTTCAAGATCCCCAATGGTGATGGCTCTGTGAATGGGAGATGGAAGCGTGTTGATGCGTTCGGTGAAGTCAAAAGTAGGGAGCATTGGGTCCTTGATGTAGGCAGGGCTCTTAGCGGTTGTCTTAAAGTGCTTGCGGGATGGCTGGACGGGAGATGATGGAGATTTCGCGGCTTGAAAAGGTGTAGGGTTTAGCAATTCTTGGTGAGAAGGATGATCAGTGGGAGGATCGACAGGAACGTAGGTTCCTTTCGTGTGGGCCATAGTGAAAAAATGCAAGAGTTCTGAAAAATTGGCTAAGTCTGGGAAAGTCGTCTAAGGGTCATTTGCGTGGGTCGCGCAACCAATATGTCGTTGCGCAGTCAGCGCAATGCGATTTTGACTTACGCGAACGGAAAATCGTTGCGCGGGTCGTGCAACCGATGTTCGTTGCGCGGGAAGAGAAAAGTGAGACAGAGCTTCCCTGCAGGGAATGGAAGTGAAAGAAATAAGTTGGGACTGACTATTTATAGGAAATTGGCCGAGTACGGTGCTCGGTTGGCCGTTGTGCGGGTCGCGTAACGCGTTAGGGGATCAGAAATTAAACATGATTGATCCTAATTCTTTGATTCCAATAAACAAAGAAAGGATCAAGGGGGCATCTGTTGGAGCATAAAAATAATGAAGAAATATTAAAATGGTAGAAGATCAAAAGGGAATTGGAGAAATGAGAAAGAAAGAAGAAAATCAAGTATCATGTTCAGTGGTTGCACGGGCCATGCAATCTACTTCCTCCATTGCACGGGTCACGCAACCAAGATCAAAGGCAGATTGTTATGGGCGGTCAGATCTGGTGCAAGGTAGGTCCCATGGCTCAAAGATTGAGGGTTCGCACATGTGAAGGCCTATTAATACCCCACTCTCGCTCTCATTTGAGAGATAAGAATTTCGGAAGAAGATCAGAGCTCTAGAGGAAGATTGAAGGTGAGAGAGAGAAGTGGTAGCCCACGAAACACGTTGTTATACATCCAGTAATGAAAGAGGCTAGGGTGTTGCTGAAATCGCCAAGTTCGATCTTCGTCGCTTCAGGCTCTCCTTTTACATAAGGGACCAGCTCAAAGGGGAAGATCAGATGATCAAACCCGCACAATCATTCCTCCTAGAGAGATGATCAAAGAAGATGTCGAAATGCTGCAGAATTTGATATTCAGATTCAACATTCGAACTTTGTCAATTCATGTATTTCAAATCATTTATCTTAGAATCAAGGGGTATTAGAGGATGTAAATGAACTCAGTATTGTTAATACTATGATTGTTCTGTGTATTCTTTCTTTGTTATGTTCTAATAAGATAATTCCCGAAATTGAATGCATTTGTATCTTGTTCGAAACACCAGGATTTCGGTTGTGGCGTGTGACCAACCTGAGATCAGGAGTTTACCACATTGAGTCTAGCTATCTGAATTTAGGTATGGGACTGGCTTGGATAGAAGTCCCTTATAATGAACCTCACAACTTGTGATACCACATACTATCATCCCGACTACATACTCCAGCTTTGTCATTTCTTTTGCATTTGCATATTGCATTGCACCCTCAGCATATGACATTTGGTTTACTATGATTCTGTATTGCATGGCATAGATATGACATTTGGCTTACTATGTCTCCGCATTGCATAGTCGATCTACATTGTTTCCTCAATATATGACATTGTCTTATTATGTTTTTGCATCGCATAGCCTGGATAAGGCTGTTGGAATTTATGGATTTGTCAGTATTTCCGCTTACTCTGATATTTATATGCTTGGCACATGCATTGCACACACATACACCACCCTCTAAGATTCTTGTAAGCTTATACATGATAGATGCGTGTAGGTCACGCTAGGACACAACCGAGCTGAGGCAGGAGCGTGCGGTTGAACTTCTAAAGTTTTGATATCTATCTTGTATTTCTCCTTTTGTATTGTACTCTAAAGTTTTTTTTTATCATAGTAGATATGTGGTGATGTTATTGTTTGTATCTAGGTTATACTTATGGTTATGCTCCTTATAAAAAAAATCATGTTGAAAATCCTCCTTGTGGGATCTCAGGATCGGAATCCAGTATATGGGTGTTGGGAGCTGAGAATGGGGTACTACGGAGGGTGTTAGCACCGGATTCGACGATCGAAAATTTTATGAGCTCGATTTTCGAGTTTGGGACGTGACAAAAACTCACAACTCTGAATAGTCTACATTATGATCACTCCATGCTTCCTTTAGAATTTTACAACCGATCGGCATAGACTGAGACCGATTCACTAAGGAACAAGCCGTGTTAATGGCTCAATCCATAGCTTCTTGGCTAACGCAACATTTCTCAATATGTTTTCGGCTCTCTCCAAGATATTCTAATTTATTTGTTCCGCCACATGGTTTAGTTTGGTGTGTGTGTGTGTGTGACCGTATTATACCATATGATCCCCTCATTTTTATAAAATTGATTAAATTCATTTGGAATGAATTTTCCACCGTTGCATGTCCTTAAGAGTTTCAATTTTTACCCTGACTATTTTTCTACCATCATCTTCTATACTTTGAAAGTGTCAAAAACGTCTAATTTATTCTTCATGAAATATACCCACACCTTTTTAGAGTAGTCATCTATGAATGATACGAAGAACGGTGACCCCCTCCATTCCATAAACTACGAGCGATAACCCCCATACATCAGAATATACATAATCAAGTACCCATTTACTAGCATATTTTCCAAATTAAAAGATAATCATGATTGATTACCATATATACAATGCTTGCATATATTTAAATGAATACATTTAAAAATAAAAATTAAGCATCGTTCAGAAAGTACCTTCATACTGGCATGTGAGCTCAATTACACACGTTGCAGCTCAACCTGATACGGTATTCCTAATCAATTTGTCATTGCACTTTTATCACTATGAGTGCCCCTTTTGAAACTTTTAGGATATAATTCAACCTGGTAAATTTATACCAAAGTGCATCAAGAGCTCCAAGGGATATCAAATTCTTCCTCAACTCACGAACATGTTTAACATCCACTTTAATCTGATTTTTCCCTACTGGACTTTAGGATTTTGACAATCCATTTTCATATGCTCGTGTGTCCCACAGTTCCAGTACTTTATACCCCGTGTCGTTATGCTTGTTTCTCAATATCTTTGACTGAAGGACTGAGATGACAATCTTGATATCAATGGTCTCTCTACTATGGCACATAGTGTCTACGAAGTTATTGTAAGACTCTTAAAGATATTTTAACATAATTAAGGCTTGGTCTTCCTCACCAATCTTCACTTCCACACTTGTCAATTTACAAAGTACTTTATTAACGAGCTGATGTGATCATTAAGATCCAATCCTTCTACCATCATATTATAGAATTTTTTTCAGATATAGAAGATTCGACAACAATTATGTAATGTTCAAGCTATCTAACATCTTCTAAAGTCCTATAATGGTCTTCTGATCATGGACATTGTAAAGAACGTCATTTGGCAAATGTAGTTAGACTGAGGTTTTCGACATTGTTTCTACAAGAAACAAGTACCAGGGATTGGAATATCCACATTCAATAATAACAAAGGAAAATTAAATAAGAAACATCATCATTTTATTTCATTCATCTGAATTCTTATTACATCCCTCGCATTTCCCTTGATTCTAAAAGATGTAATTGGGGAATAGTTTAACAATAATTTTCATCAGCATCTTGACTTAAATGGAATCTGTCGCAATGAGAAGAGTTATGCGGGTTGAAACTGTTGCTTGCACCAGTACGCAGAATATATCATAAGATATATATATATATATATTATATATAATATATATATTATATATATATATATATATATATAGAGAGAGAGAGAGAGAGAGAGAGAGAGAGGAGAGAGAGAATTCATGTTGCGCAGCCGCGCAAGCAGTCTTCTGCACTACTCTCTGCATCTCCTTCTTCCTCTTTGCTTCTCCCGTGCCTCGCCGCCGGATACCTGAATGTTGCAACTCTAAACTCTCGAAGATACCTTTAATCTCTCTGAAGCTCTTCACTTGGGAATGAATGAAATGAGAGGAGGAATATGGAATGTATAGGCCTCCGCATGTGTGAACTGCAAATTCGTAAAATAATGTATTGTTGCGCAGTACGTGCAACAAGTTCTACACCTGATATGTGCAATCTCCCTCCAAAACAACATCCTAGCACTTGTGTTGTGCGGTCGCGTAATACATCTCTATTGTGCAGTCACACAACAAGATAATTAAATATAATTTTTTGTATTTTTTGTGCTCCAACAGCCCTCTCATCTAACTCTTCCCACTCTTCATCGCACATTGATACTGGACGCTTTTTACACCAAGGACTGCATGTTGTAGCCCTTATTAAATTAGAAGGTATCCTATCTTCATCTTTAATAGCATAACACACACAATAGGAAACTAATCCTGCAAGTACACTGATATATATATATAGCATAACACCTAAAATAGGAAACTAATCGTGCAATTATGCAAAATTGTACGCATCATCGATCTAACGTTGGAACATGCTCAAAAGTGTCCAAAGAGTTTGCAAGTATTCTCTGAATTATGTTGATCAATCGAGAGTTCGATTGATCGAGACAATGCAAAACTGTTCAGAGACCAATCTATATAATTCGGGACTCACTCGATCAATCAACCATATTCCATGTCCAGATTGAAGACATCAGAATGATGGCCCACTGTTCATCATTTGATTCATAGACGGCATTATTTAACATGGTATCAAAGATTATAGCTCAAGTTCTTGTGGGACCCAAGTGGACCGACCTACAATCAAGTGGAGCTTTGCTAATGGAATGGTTTACCACGGATTACACATTAATCCATAACAAACCACTTCAGATTATCATATCTACCTGATCAACAACCTTAAAAATAGACGGTCCGCACCATTTTTTTTTTCTTACCATCCATTTTGCACACACCCTTTATCCAATGGTTCTGATCATTAGATCATGGTACTTGTGGGCTATGTGCATTGTATCCTGTGGTCGGTGTTTCTAATGGCCCACCTACCCAAGTTATCAACCCAGATGATTAGGATTGATTGATCCAAGGTGAACTGCGGTGTGGCCAATCCACAAAGGGGCCATCAGATGAACAGTGAGGATCATGTTCTCAAAGTGGTGATCCCCAGCAGGTACAAAAACACCGAGAGACTAACCCGTTCTTCGTGGTTAGGGGTGGCGATGTGCTAGGCTAAGGGCAGCCCAGTAAGTAAAAAGATTCAGATAATCAATGAAATGACCCAATTGATGAGTTTTAGTTTTGGGTCTCCTCGATCTCTGGTTTGGATCATTGAAACATGATCATGATCCAACATGAACCACATGTATGGTGGATGGGATGTTATGAACGCATTTCAGTAAAACAAGGCAACGCGAGACTTTAGAAATCTAGTCCTCTATCAGAGCTTCAAAAGGAATGTAAAATTCATAAATCCTAGCTTCAAAGTAAAAGAAAAAAAAACGGAGACAACTCGACCGAACTGAACGTAAATCATTGGGACTCCCTATGGCATATGCCTTTTTCAATGAAATAGGGGTATTAACTGAATGTAAATCAATGGGCCTCCCTATGGCATGCCTTTTTCAATGGAATAGGTGGATCCGAAAATGCACCATTAACAATCTGGTCGAACACCCATTTGTTAGCTGCTTGAGTATAATGAACTCCATCCCAAATGATCGAAGTCGACGGATTTTGACAAGATTTAACCAAAACTTCAGTTCCATTAACAACAATCTTTCCTCCACAGCCCACTTGCTGGTTGTAATTATACGCGCCTCCATACCCGCAACAAGCTCTAAGAGGGTGTTCAAATCCTGCAACAAAAATAAGGATTTTAATATTTCATCAAGGTTGAGAACAATAAATAAATGGTAAAATGTAGTAAATAAAATGAATAACGAGAAATATTCAATTAAATATCAAATATAAACATTGCATTAATTATTATTTATTATTTTTTAAATATCAATAATATGATCAAAGAGTGGTCTACACACCCACTCTCTATGGGGTCCTCTCTATGGTGTCCACCATATGGTATATGTAAATTCGAACAAAGTACCATTAATAATATTCATATAGGTAAGCAATGAAGAGACTAAAGGGGAAGTGTTGGAAAGGACTTACCATACTTCCTGGCTCGGTGGATGAGGGAGTATTTCGCTGAATATATGTCGACATAGGTGAATGCAGCCAATGGAAGGTCCTTTCTTAGCTGATCAACGGTTTTCTTCAATTTGCAATTGAATTGCTTGGCCACATCATTGAAAGGAGTGGCACAACCAACGGGGTCCACTTGAGCGGCTTTAATGAGGAGTCTATCCAAAACGTAGGGAAGGCAGCCAAAAGGACCTGTGTTGTGGATCCAAAACGACCTTCCTCCTTGCCGGTATATATTCTGCGTCACCACATTACCTTTCATGTATCAATACTCAGGTCATGAATAACATCAGTTGGGACCGATCTGTCAGCTAGAGAGAGAGAGTGAGCAGAGCAATGATTTTGTGGTCCTAACCTCCCTTGCAAGCGGTGGGCCATGGACCCCACCATGTGATCACCCTCGTCATTTTCATCAAGGCTAAGAAAAGCTCAATATTTAGTTACAGATCGATCAAGACTCCAAGAAACTCACCAAATATTTAGTTACAGATCGATCAAGACTCCAAGAACTCACCAAATTCAGAAAGATATTCAATGAAACTCAAATAATAGTAGTAGTAATAATAATAAGCCTCTATGAAAGTCGGGAAAAGCATGATGAAACTCGAGCAAACTCATGGTGGCAATATTTAATAAACATTAAGGGACTGTTTAGATCTTATTTTTTTTAAGAAATTCTACTTATGCCACAAGTAGCTTATCTTAGTTTCTAGTTATTAAAAAGAAAAAGTATGTGCCGTAAACACATACTTATCAGCTTCTCCTCTCTTTTGTCTCTCCTAATGCCTCTCTTCAACAACTTAAAAGTACAAAAGCTTAAAAAAGAATTAACTGAAATGATTAAATAATTTTAAGTAAAAAGGTTAATTATAACTGATCATCAACCAAACTTACTAATCATCAACCATACTTACTTATCTGAAATAAGTCACTTATCTACTGTTGTAAGTAGAAAAAGTAACTTATTTGGTGGTATCCAAATGAGCCCTAAATATTTACCAAGAAATCTTAGAAGTCATTAAAAAAAAAAAAAAAATTGGAGATATATATATATATATATATCAGATAAGTAAAATGTTGATATATATATATATATGTGTGTGTGTGTGTGTATGTATGTGTGTTCCAATCCATTATTAGCAAATTGCAAAATGTTCCCAAGATGAAGAATTAAGTTGCTCCGAAAGTCAGGTGGGCCACTGTTTTTGGAACAAATTTACTATTGTATACTTCTTTGAAGTTTTCTAACACAGCCATTTGTTAATAAAACCAGCTAGTCAACGAGGAATCAACTTTTACTTTTAGGGCCTGTTTATAATAATTGGAATTCATCGAAAAACACAGGAATTCCTAATCATTACTTCCCAATTATATACATATTATATATATATATATATATATATATATATATATGTGTGTGTGTGTGTGTGTGTGTGTGTGTGTGTGTTCCAATCCATTATTAGCAAATTGCAAAATGTTTTCAAGATGAAGAATTAAGTTGCTCCAAAAGTCAGGTGGGCCACTGTTTTTGGAACAAATTTACTATTGAATACTTCTTGGAAGTTTTCTAACACAGCCATTTGTTAATAAAACCAGCTAGTCAACGAGGAATCAACTTTTACTTTTAGGGCCTGTTTATAATAATTGGAATTCACTGAAAAACACAGGAATTCCTAATCATTACTTCCCAATTATCTATGGAGGAATAGATTCCAAAGGATTTTATTCTAAGTGTATATATGTTTGATTTGTAAGTATACATTTTAAATTCATCTCACACCTTGGGTTTTGTGTATGAGAATTGTAGAAAGAAAAAAGTGTGATAACTCGGTTAGGTGTCCATGATTTCCTTCACAAGTGAAAAAAAAATGATAATTACACTCTTTTCTATTTCCATGAATTCCCACTTATCCAATTGGCCTTTTAGGCCAGAACATCTCCATGGTTATACCCACCTAATCAACGGCATAGATATTGCACCTTTGACACACTACACATGTGGCAGTGTGTAGAGATATGGCTCGTACAAGCGTGTCGGCTAAGCAAAACTCCACATCTCTAGTCGAGTCACGTATTGA